>WBZZ01006864.1:47500-73159 GCA_019918135.1 Paulinella micropora | reverse complement strand
ACACACATTGTCTTTTTGCTCGCCACCCGCCGCGACCGTAGACATTGAGTCTGTTCGTGGTTGTTTGCTTGGCCGAGGCGATACGTCTGCCATTGGCCTCCTCGCCTCCATCGCAAGTCTCGCCTTCCTATTTGCATCAGTTATCATTGGTAACCGTGATGTATGAACGGGTATGAGACTACCTTGGGGCTGCAGTCTCTGTGTACCCACATCTTTGTTTTCACATAGAGGAAGCGTTGGCCCAGTCTGCACAACAGCATTAGAAAGCACTGTGACTTTAGGGTTAAACTTCACAGTCGTCTCCTTCCTCTCTTCTTCCCCCTCCAGTCATTCCACCTCGAAACGATTACCTTGAGTAGTGTCAGGGTAGGATGACGTATCGGTCTCCGAGGCAGTGTTGTAGGCCTGAGCTCGACCGAAATTTGGGTTGGAGCTTGCCCACGAGCCTCCTCCTCCTCTGGGTGGGGGGGCTGGAGCTCGAACAGCTCTCCCTCCATAAGGGGTATATCCCCGACCTCCTCCTCTTCCTCTCTGAGGGGTTCCCTGCCACCTCGAGGCTCCTCTCCATGTTCCTCGTCCTCGTCCTCCTCCTCGTCCTCCTCGTCCTCCTGCTCCTGCTCCTCCTTCTCGTCCTCTTTGAGAGGCCTTTAAGTTCTTTTGTCTCTCCCTTTCCTCCTTCTTCTCCTTCATCCTCTTCATGTAGGTAATGATTGCCTCTCGTAACTCCTCATCATCACACATATTGGCATACCAACCTTCGTTCACAGCGGCAATCTGAAGCATATTGAAAAGGCCCGGTTCCTTGCCTTCCGTCCTGCTCAGAAAATTTGCCCTTGCTGTTGGGTTCTGCCTATCATGATTGAAAGAGCAGTCTCTGTTCTCCATCTGTGCCTTACACTGCAAGCCCGCGAACCACCTCCAACATGCGGTCTTCAGGTCTGGCTCTCTCTGTCTCTTCCAACCGGCAACTCTGTTTGTGTACGTGGCTTGTGCGCCAACAGGTACACCGCCTGCCTGTGCCGTATGTGCCTCCGTGAGCGAGTCCATGTTTGAGCATGCACTCATCACTTCTTGAAACAGTGCTGACGGAGCAACGCTTTGAACCGTATTTTCGAACACGTGTGTCTCGAGGAAGTTCTTGGACTTCACTGAGCTAAACGTCGAGCATTGTTGTATGAGCTGAGTAAGCTTACTCGGGTTAACTGTGTGTAACGCCGAAAAGAAATAGAGGATGATCGACTTGCGGCCATAGAATAGCCCATAGGAGGAAACTACCTCCGTAAGGGTCGCCGCCAAGCCAACAGCACTCCTCAAACTCATCGCCACTGTCTCAAAGATTTCAAATCCTATGAGAGTACCAGTGCAGAGATGCTGGTATCCATGAGATTGAAAATATGAAATGAGTGTGGCCACCGCCAGTTCACACTGAGCGTCTAGGCCTGTTGCATTGTTTCTCTTAATCTCCTCCTTCTTTCTCAAAAACTTGTACTGTGTCAGATCAAATCCCTCCGAGACTAGAGATTGGTCAAAAACAGTAACAAGGGCCTCGTATTCCTGCGTTTCGTCGCAAGGAAAAGCCTTCATGCAGGCATTGATCTCTTTGAGCTTGCTCAAAAGCGAAGCATCAGAGTCTTTGTCTGAGCTCGTCTTGGCATATAGCATGAGACTTGCCACTCCTCCTTTCTTCCCCTTGAAGGCATTTATGATGTTCTGTCTGTCCTTCTTCTCCGTGTTTGTGACCACCACCGTAGTTGAGCCCGAGGGTGCAGGGGCTGGTGGGGCAGGAGCTGGTGGGGTCAAATATGTCGGAGGGTGTGTCTTTGCACCACTCACTTTTGCTTTCATTCTTTCCAGTCTCATCGTCTTCTCGAACTCCTCATTCTCTTTCGCCTTCTTCTTCTCAGATATCACCAGCTTTTGAGCATGAGTGATAAAGGCCACCAATTCAGAAGCAGATCTGAGAAAATTATATTTCTCCACATATTGGTCAACACCTGCTTTGTTGGCGACCGGTGGTGCGTTACTAAGTGATTTAAGGACAGAGTGATCCTTGGTAGGAATCCATCTCTTCCATGCCTCCTTGTGCAGTAACGCACCCATCAACAGTCTGATCTTGGTCAGAACTCTGTCGGTCTTCTCTAACTCATCAATCACAGGATGAGTTTCTCCTGCTGCCTTAATGCTTTTTTCCATCTCTGCCTTCCCCTCCTCCAAGGCCTTTATTTCCATTGTAAAAAAATGAAATATACCACTCGAGTTTTCCGAACCCAGATTGGTCTTCATTTTTGTTACATCGACTGCCTCCTGACCAGTCGCGAGGAATCTGGCAGTTGCTCTTGGGTTTGTGTACTGGAGGTAACCCTCACATCGTGGGCCGTATGTACGTTCCCAAATCAGGGTTTGAGTGTACACCCCAAAGATAGCATCGAGTAATTCAAGGTGGGTGTGTGTGTCCCCAAACTTGATATGCTGTATCTTCTTTCTCTCTTCTGGATCAGAGACCAGTTTGCCGAGGAGCTGTGCTGTGTTTGATAATAGGATATAGACATCCTTTTTAGCACGACTTTTCTCTCTTCTTTGATCCTGAGGGATCCACACATAGGTATCCTTCTCTACCCCCATCTTGTTATCAAACTCTTTTTTAGTGAGGTCATAGTGGTCTTGCACCCACTGTTGTTCCTCCACTGTGATCTCCTCTCCATCACTATGAATCAAGTCGATCATTTTTCGTCCTCCTCCTCCCGTGTAGGCAGGTGGTAAGGGATTATCATATGCTCCTCCTCCTCCCGTCTCTTCTTGTTCAAATCCTCCTTCATCTTCGTCTCCTCCAAATCTTCCTTCATCATCCCAGCCCTCTTCTACTCCTCCTCCTACTCCTTCATCTCCTCCTCCTTCATTCAATCCTCCTCCTCCTCCTTCATTCAATCCTCTTCCTCCTCCTCCTCCTCCTGCTTCTTCTTCTCTTCTTTGATCTGCCTCCGAGAATTCACTCACTTCGGCGGTCTCTGTCGACATGATGTCGTAGTAGTGATCAACAGGAGGACAGTGTCAGCTCCTATGTTTGGTTTTTGTTCGTTTGTGTTCTGTTCCTCCTTCAGTCGATTGACTAGTGAAGAGAGAAACTAATAGAGAGGGTAGGATAAGATTCCCTGTCCTCTATGAAACACTGTTTGTATGTTTGTTTTTGTTTGAGAAAAATATTCTTTGAGACTTTCTCCGATTTCTTGTTCTCCTTACTCAGATTACTTTCTCCTCCTTCTTTTCTATATTGTATCTAGTATGAGGCACTTGGACCTACACACAGATAGTAATAGAGAAGCTAGAAAAGCTCTCCTTGAGAAGTCGACAGTCGGTCGGATAGGTTCTCAGACCTACCTTTAGAAAACGATCAGAGATTTGCAAAAATACTCTGACGTATGTGTGAGATAATGCAGATAAATGCACAAACTAGAAGGGTAGAGTGTTGTGCTCCTGTCCCTATGCTTGTTTGTGTTTTGTGTGTGTTCCTTCACTCTTCTGTCCACCTCCTTCTTCTTGGTCTCTGTGTGAGAACAGCAAGAACGACAGAGAGTTTGTATCTGATGTCTCCTTGTGAGCACACAGATATGGATTGGGCTAGAGGGTACGAGACACCTGCTTGAGACCAATCAAATTATTTGTTTTGTGAAAGAATTATGAGGGAGCTGTGTTGGAGTATTTGTTTTCGTCTGACGTCCCCGTGTGAGACAGGTCAGTGAAAATTCACTCTGTTGCCTGTGTGGCAAAGCAGAAAGAAATCACCCTAGTGATGTGGACTCCAAATGTAATGCCCCCAACGATAGCTCGTAAAAAGTCGGTAATACAACCAAACACAGTCCTCAAGAATGAGAATGATGTCTCGTTATATTAGCTCAGTGAAGCCAAAAAAGGAAAACGGCAACAGACCAGGAATAAAATGGCATCAGGTCCAATCCGGACAAATAATACTGAAAAACAAGCTGGTGCACCTGTCACCAGGAAAAGGTATTTTTTACCGGCTATCCGGGGGGTGATGCCTACAAGGTAGAGGTATGATGATATGGCATTCTAGAAATAGAAATGTGTTTAGTCATGACTGACAAACATATTTCTATAACCGTAATATTAGAGTGATTATATCACTAACCGTAACTCTGTTCTGGAATGCTCTGGAAACATTTGTTATTATTATCTGTAGTGCCGATAATTCCGGAATTAGTCAGAGTAAATTGGTAATAAATTGTTAGCTTATAATTCCGGTTACTGGTGGCACTGTTACTGAATCTAACTGCCAATTGTGATATTCCAGTTCCATTGAGAGGAATCAATCATAGTAATAATATACTGTATAATATATATATTAAGAAGTCCCTGGTTTTGGGTAGATGTGCTCAAACTTCTCCGCACTGAGATGTTTGTGCTGTCACCTCCCACCGAACCAAACTTGACCCTCACTAACTCTATCGTCTCTATCGGGCCATTGGGAGTCTTAGTTCTAAGATATTGGACAACAAGTGTGTGTGAAAAGGCAATAGACAGCACAAGTTGCAAAGTACGCATTCTTTCATAATGCTTCTTCCTTTTCTGTACTGCTTTCACTCTTATGGAGTGTGCTCTTTTCGTCTGTTTTCTTAGTTCTCTCTTCTGTTTTTGTGTGTGTTTCTCATTCCACTTCATCTTCTTCTCCTTATCCATCTTATCCCAGTCTTTATGCTTTTGCAGTGGGACTTTTGCGTGTGGCCTAACTATATAGATTATTGTACTACCCTGTCTCTGCTTCTGTTTATCTGTCAGTATCTCTGTTTCTGCCTCTGTCTCTGACTCTGTGTCCGGCGTGTCTTCCGACTCCGGCTCATCAGGCAAATCCCTCTCCTCTAGACATAACGCTAGATCCATCGCCTCAGCGTGGTCATAAGGGTACTTAAGCTTTGCTCTTGCGGGATTGGTGAAGGCAGCTTCACACATTCCCCGTGCCAGGCACTTATGCCTTCTGCATAGTTCTCCAACTTGTACCTAAAGTCAGAGTATCCTCTATTGCTTCCATTTACGATGGGTATAGCACTCATTGTTTGCTTCAGTGAGAAGCTGAATCCCCTATCGGCCTCAATGCTCATAACCTTTGAGCAACTCAGCATGCTCATCTATGGATGCCTTTACCGACTCCTTTCAGAGTCCACCGGTCCTGTCTCGTACACTTACCAAAAGGGAATGCAATTTAATAAAGTGATTTCTAAGAACGACAAGTCACAAAACTAAGATAAGCGTTACTGAACTAAGAAAGAAGTAATATAATGATTGTAACCCAGTTACTGACTACTTATCTAGAAATTTCTTTGGAGATTGATTAAGTTAATACTGCAACTAGGGTGGCAAAGTATAGTGTCAGCTGTGTCACTAAATAATTAAGTGGAATTTATATTACCAGTCCTTATGACAAATCAAACTACCCAGGTAGCGGAAACTCCGGGTGATGTCGGAAATGAATAGGAACAACTTTTTTTGACTTCGGTAGTTTGCAAGGACGAAGTGCCTCCGCAATGCTTCCAGTCTTGAACCTGCAACCGGGGCGTCCCCCTCTTACCGTTCGTTGATTTCTCACAACGCAGAATTTAACAATAATAATGACAATTCCCGGCCGCCAGTCCAACCAATGAAGCTTTTTACCATTACCCTTTTTACCTATATCAATACGTTATAGTGGCAGGCAATACATCGTACTGGGGAGTTATAGTGGCAGGCAGGACGCACCTGCCGTGCACTGGTATGCTCACGTTGCGTATAATGGGTACGAGTGTGATTTGGTGAGAGTGGAAGTTTTGCGCGCAAGAAAGCAAGATGATCACTTGTGGGTGGGCGATTCATTGCCTGCCCAACCATCCCTGACTTTTATCACTGTCAGCTTTCTTGACATTCCTTGCATCGTCTCTTCGGTTTTGAACACGAACATTCGATTATATTTCATGGAATTAGATATCAGTGATTATCTACAACAGGAATTGAAAGAAGAAATCTATCGTCGTGAAGGAGAAGAAGATGATGAACAGAAAGACTGCGTCGCAGAGGGAGAGCAAGTTGAAGAAAAATTAGATGAAGAAAATGATGTTGAAGAAAAATTAGAACAAGAAGAAATATACATATATGATGACAGAAGAGAAAAAGAGGAAGAAAGTGGAAGAAATGTATGATGACAGAAGTGAAGACTGAGTGGAGTAATAAGCAAAAAAAATAATATCTAATTTACTTACTAGTCAAACTTATAATTTACTTACTAGTTAAAGGCGTTCTTGATATTAAAATAATTACACTGGATTAATATATTGTTTATCAATACATGCACTGAATTATTCATTTCAATACATTAATTGAAAATCAACAATGCATGTATTGAAAATACACATTTCTGTGGTGCATTGATATTTCAATGCATGCATTAAAATCAATGTATGCATTGAAATACACATTTCTGTGCATTGATATTTTAATGCATGCATTGAAAATCAATGCATCTATTGATCTGTGTTGCATTAAAATTTTAATATGTGTATTGAAAATTAATGCATGCATTGAAACACACATTTCTGTGCTGCATCTTGTGCATTGAAATTTTTTATGCATGCATTGAAAATCAATGCATGCATTGAAATACACATTGCTAAGAAATATAGTGTATTGAAATTTCAATGCATGCATTGAAAAGTTCAATGCATGCATGGAAAATCCTTGATCATAGTGAAGAAGAAAAAAGCAGAAAGAAGAAGAAATTTAAAGAAGAAGAAAGAAGAATCTTCGAAAATAAAAGAAAATGCTAAGATAAAGAAAAGAAAAAAGAAAACAAAAGAAAAGAAAAGAATTCTGAGTGAAAAAATAAAAAATGAAAGAACTAAGAAGAAAAAATAACAAGAAAAAAGAAAGAAAAAAGAAAAAAGAAAAAGAAAAGAAAAAGAAAATGTTCCTTCCCCTTGGAATTTCTGAAAACTTTGTTTCCCCCTTATGAATTTATGTAAGACATCTGCACTTGTTGTGAATTATAGCAAAATATCCTGCCCCCCTTTATGAAAAGAGTTTTTTAACTTTCATCATATATATCCTCGTGCTTTTTGCTTCTTTACCTGCAGCTGCGTCTGTATTTCTTTACTATTGCTTTTGTTTTAATTAGCATATATTGTATCTCTGTTTGCACTCTTTTCTACTCTGACTTATTTTAATATTGAGTTTTATTACAAGTTAAACACACTAATAATTAAATTCTAGTTATGAAAAAAAAATTATTTTATTAATTAATATTATTGAGTTTACTACAACTTCAACACATTAACAATTAAATTCTAAGTTGAGTGAGAAGAAAAAATTCTACAATTTTAATTTAACAATGATTAAAATTATAAGTGGTGAAAAAAAAAGTTGCGCTGGACTAGTCGATAGTGTTTGTGGCAAGACTGTGACTGATTTTCCTGAATTCGAAATGTCAAAAAAGTCAGGAAATATATCATATTATAGCAAGTTTTTCAGCTATATCAATACCATTCAAGATGAAGAATCGGGACAATGCTTGATTACTTGATCGAAGATATCGCGCACAAACCACCCGTTGATACACAGGTTTCACCCTGCTTCTTCTTCATTCTTCTTCTTTCTGCTATCTTCTTTCTTCGTTCTTTTTCTTTCTTTTTCTTTCCTATCCTTTACGTGATCGAACCTGTCCAGCGCAAACCATTCATACACAAATCTCACACTGCTTCTTCTTCAATTCTTTTTATTTAGAAAGATAATTGTACAATTATAACTCATGTGGTAACTGCTAACAGCTGTTGCCTATCGAAAATTGCTGGCCGATGCATGATCAGTGTCTAGGTTTGTAGTTATTAATATATTTTAAGTCCTGCGTCCAAATGCAAATTGAAACACCTCCTATTTTAGTGTGTAACTTTAACAAGATTTTTCAGAAAACCAGGGCACATTTACGAAGCCACTGCCGTTCTTACCGTTTCGAAGCATAAATGGTGTAAAGAATAGCGCAAATAACGTGAAGCGGCAGCGGCTCTTCGGAATAAAAAAACAGCATGAGGTGGCGCGAAAATTTCACTGGTCCAGCGCCAGTGTCTATGTATCATTTTTGCCAACTAATTTTGCGTGAAAATTGAATGTAGATGACTGTACATCTATACACCACACATTTTTTCAGCCTTGGTTTTTTCCGCACACGCGCCACCTGACACTGCAAAATCAGACACATGCGCTGGACCAGTGAAATTTTCAACAAGTTCCATTCTCGGAGCTGGTTCAAATTTCACACAAAACCTATAAATTTTGCCATTTACCGGGAATTTGGCATTGACAGCAAGATCAGTCAAAAATTCAAGTTTAATATTCAAGCCAAATTTGATTTTTTCTGCGTGCAAGCAGGGCAGGCGAGCCAAAATTGAGCAGAACTTCGTGAGAGACAAAAATGCATTTACCCACAGAATTTGGTGTAGACAGTCAAAAAATGCCAAAACAAAACAACCAAACACAAAATACGGTGTCTAATTTTTTTTGGCGGGCCGGCCAGTCGACCTTTTTTTTGATGTTGCTGAGTATCCGAGTGCGGACCGGATGGTCTGTGCAAAAATTGCGACTGTGCAAAATATTTTCAACAAAGTATGCGTTATTGCGGATTTGCAAAAAGGAAATCTCTTCTTCAGTCCGCAAAAATAAATTCTAGCGTTGTATCCACATGCAAGGGAAGAAAAAGGATGGTTTTCTTTTTCTAAATCTTTGTTTTTATTGATTCCTAAATCTTTGTTTTATTGATTAGCATGTTTTTTTCTTTGCCTCGTTTCTATGTGTGTTATTACTAGTGTTGTTTGTGGTGTTTGAATCAATTTTGTAGTCTTGTGGTGTTTTCATTTAGGCTAGAGAATAGACAGAATAATATGTACCCTTGTTCAGCTTACTTTACTTAGTACGTAGTAACTAGTGTAATTTAATAGGAAGAAAAGCCTCGTTTTACAGGGTGACTCCTAGAGTAATTTAATGGGAAGAAAAGCCTTGTTTACAGAAATAGAATCCTACACAATCAGAGACAGATTCTGAGAAGCAGTAGAAACTTAGTTGATACACGCAATAAAAAACACATGCACATGCACATATGCGTATACATGCAAACATACATACATACATACATACATACATACATGAGATCTTACATACGTACACACATACAAGATCTCATACACACATTATGTTACATACCAACATACATACATACATACATACATATGTACATACATAATTTCATACGTACATACATACATACATAAATACATACATACATACATATGTGTACATACATACATACATATGTACATACATACATAAATACATACATACATACATACATACATACATACATACATACATATGTCATACGTACATACATACATACATACTACATACGTAGATATATACATACATACATACATACATAGATATGTCATACATACATACACATATATGTACATACATACATACAGACATACAGACAGACAGACAGAACATACATACATACAAACATACATAAATACATAAATACATACATACATACATACATATACATACATATATACATACATACATAACATACATGACATACATAACATACATAACATACATAACATACATAACATACATAACATACTTAACATACATACATACATACATACATGCATACATACATACATGAGTCACTCCATCTTAAAACATACATACATACGTACATACATACATACATACATACATACAATACATACATGCATACATATACATACATACATACATACATACATCATACATACATACATACACATAGATACATACATACATACATACATACATACACATACATACATACGTACATACATACGTACATACATACATATAATACATAACATACATACATACATATATATACACACACATACAGACACACATGCCATACACACATACACACACACATACATACATACATACATACATACGTACATACATACATACATACATACATATACATACGTACATACATACATACATACATACATACATACATACATACATACATACATACGTACGTACGTACGTACATACATACATACATACAACATACATGCATACATACATACATACATACATGCATACATACATACATATATACATACATACATACACACATACATACATACATACATACATACATACATGCATATATACATGTATACGTACATACATACCATACATACATACATACATACATACATACATACACACATGCATACATACATACATACATACATACATACAGACATACAGACAGACAGACAGACAGACATACATACATACAGACAGACAGACAGACAGGCAGACAGGCATACATACATACATACATACATACAGAACATGCAAAATATGCAAAACATGGATAACATACATAACACACGTAACATACATAATATACATAACTGGACATGAGAACATGGATTTATCATGCATGGGGGGGGGGGAAGGGGGGGGGGGGGGGGGGGTTAGGGGCTCAATTCATCGGTGTTAGACAAGGTGACGGAATGATCAAGAGGACCTGATAATGAAGAGAGAGAGAGAGAGAGGACCTGATAATGAAGAGAGAGAGAGAGAGAGAGAGAGAGAAAAGCGGGAAGCATGCGTGGAGTAAATGAAAAGGAGAGAAGGAACAGGCCGTGTGCTTTCTGTTTTGTTTTTGTTCTTTATTAAATGTGCAAAGTAGATACTTATTTCTATCATATATTTTCTATTTTCTTGCAAGAAAAGGGTCGCCATCTTTTTTAATTGAATTCCCTCACCATCTTTCTTTAATAAATTCCCTTGTTCGTCTCCTTCTTCTTCTTCTCCTTCTCCTTCTTCTTCTTCTTCTCCTTCTCCTTCTTCTTCTCCTTCTCCTTCTTCTTCTTCTTCTTCTTCTTCTTCTTCTTCTTCTTCTTCTTCAATGAAATACAGAAATGTACTAAACATACTAGCTCTAGCTCTGGCAGGTAATTGAGACAGAGGGCTCTAGAGAACAACCAAGAAGGAACAAACAAGGGGCAGACCAGAAAAAGACAAACAAACTTAAGCATAAGAACTGCACCATCACCATGAACGAGCTGATGAAGGAAAGAAATACATACATGTAAATACAAATGTATATCTTCTTCTTCTTCTTCTTCTCCTCCTCCTCCTCCTCCTCCTCATCCTCCTCTTCCTCCTCCTCCTCCTCCTTCTCCTCCTCCTTCTTCTTCATCTTCTTCTTCTCCTCCTCCTCCTTCTCCTTCTCCTTCTCCTTCTCCTTCTTCTTCTTCTTCTTCTTCTTCTTCTTCTTTCTTCTTTCTTCTTCTTCTTCTTCTTCTTCTTCTCCTCCTCCTCCTCCTCCTCCTTCTTATTCTCCTTCTCCTTCTTCTTCTCCTTCTTCTCCTTCTCCTTCTTCTCCTTCTCCTTCTCCTCCTTCTCCTTCTTCTTCTTCTTCTTCTTCTTCTTCTTCTTCTTCTTCTTCTTCTTCTCATACTCAGATTAGATTCTAGCGACGAACATCAAAAAGTATATTCCAGGTGCAGTCTCTCTCTCTCTCTCTCTCTCTCTTACTTTTTAAAAAAATTGTTCCTCTTCATCCTTGTTTTTCCAGTATATTTATTCTTGCTTTTAAGCCCTTTTGCTGTCTTTCATTTTCCCTTCTTTGAATAAGCCTGGACTTTCCTCTCCGCTCTTGGTAGGTTGTTGTGGTGGCGCAGCGCGGCGGTAGTGGCGTGCGATGGTTGATCAGGAAGAATCCCAACCGGTCCACTTCATCCGTTCCAAGATCAAAGATGTGTTGGCCCAAGCTAAGGAGAAGCAGCAGCAGCAGCCGCCCCTGGGCAGCGTGCCGCCCGCGGGGACCATGGACTTCCTGGCCTTCTCCTCTTTGCCGGCCGAGCCACCCCCCGCCAACGATTCCCTGGACGCCCCGTCCCCAGCTGCTGCTGACCCTGCCTCCCACTCCTCCTACGCCCACACTCAGTTCGATTTCGGTGCGCCGTGGGCCTCCCAGTTCTACCCGCAGCACAACTTTGGCCTGCTCCTGCACCAGGAGATCTTGGACTTCTGTGCTTTCGTCAGTCCGCGACCCGAGGAGCATCAAGCGCGTCTTGACTTGATCGCACGCCTGCGTGGCCTGGTGCTGGAGCTGTGGCCACGTGCCAAGGTCGAACCGTTCGGGTCCTTTGTCACCAACACGTACCTCCCATCCAGCGACGTAGATGTTGTCGTGTTCGGGGCTACGGACAGCATCACCCAGAACAAGCTTGACATCTTAGCAGACGCTTTGACGGAAGCCAAGTTGGTATCCTATATAGAAGTGATAGCTAAAGCGCGTGTGCCGATCGTCAAGTTCACGGACCGCCAGAGCGGGCTGCAGGTAGACATTTCGTTTGACATCGACGGCGGGCTGCAGTCGGCGCAGCTGGTCCAGCAGAAAATGAGGGAGTACCCGGCTTTGCGACCCATGGTGTTGGTGGTCAAGCAGCTGCTGCAGAACCGCCGCCTTAACGAGACCTACAGTGGCGGCTTCGGCAGCTTTCTTGTGCAGGTCTCTTCTTGCTTCCTTCCCCTTTCTTATCTTTCTCACCTTCATGACATAAAAGCCATTAGTGCTGGATTTGGCCCTTCCTAATGCAGGTGGCTTTTCTTCAGTGTCCTCTTTCTGACCTGAATTCACCACACATTTTTCGACTGGCTCCTTACAAGACGATCTGTTTATGATCTCCCCTGCTCTGGCTGACAGCACGATCGAGTTCAATTTCTGCCTGTCTGTCTGCTAGATGATGGTGCTAAGTTTCTTGCAGCAGCACCCTTGTCGCCAGCAATCTCGCCATGCAGCCACATGGGATCAAGACGTGAGCTTGGGCTGTATGCTTCTTGCTTTCCTCAAGCTGTACGGCATCGATTTCAACTTTGACCAGCTTGGCATTTCCGTGTTACATGGAGGCAAATACTTCAAGAAGAAGGCAAGAAACTGGTTCAATGCAGACCGTCCGTTTCTTATGAGTTTCGAAAACCCTCTGGACCCTAGCCACGATATTGGAGCTAACTCGTACAACATCGCCCAGATCAAGCGCGCGTTCCGCTGGTGCTTCCATCATCTGCTTGCTGCGGCCTCCTCTGCTGGAAAAGCCGACTCGGATGGCATTGTGACATCTCCTCTGGCGAGGATCTTGCGCTTGCCTGACTATCTGATCCGGGACCGGACAGGTATACAACCTCTGCCCTCGCCTGCCGCACGAAAGAGACAGAATGTGATCGAAATCATGGACTCTGATGAAGAAGTGCTCCAAGAGAAAAGCACAGGTGGGTTACATGGTGATGGACATGACGCCGTACTGGAAGAAGGCAAAAATGACCTAAGGCAGCCAAGGGATAATGATAATGAAGAACCACAAGGCATCCAATCAGTGGGGGTAGGAGGCCATTCATATGCAGTGCAACAACAAACAGGTCGCCAAGAAACGCAAGCAAGCAAAGCTAAAACCAAGAAGCAAGAGCGCAGGAAGAGAGACGTGCAAGAGCTGAAGAAGCAGCCTCACGATCGTCCTGTGAAACGGCAAAGGATAGGATCCGGCGAAGGCACCAAGCCATCTATCCAGTTGCGTGCAGAAAACGCAGACACTCGAAAGAAAACTCCCTTGGTTTCTCAAGTCAAGGCATCCAGTGACATGCACGCACGCCCTGTCATCAACCTTATCGATGAGCCGTCTTCCAGCGCTGCTGCCATCAACCTTTTTGATGAGCCGCCTCCCAGCGCTGCTCCTTTGCCCATCGAAACTAGCGCCAGCAATTCAAAAAGGACTTCGCGCAAGAGAAAGAAGAAGCCTCGCGCGCAGAGGATGAGCAGCGCACACATGCTTCCCGGTTTTACCAAGAAAACGGCAAAGAATAAGCATGGTGAGCATGTTAGTTCCTGGGTTCAAAAGCCACAAGAGCTCATCCTGAGTCGTACTATTTTTAATGATCAGCAAAAGGGTGGTGGTGGTCGCCGTAGAAAACGTAGCTCGAGCTCGAAAAAGCGACGCCGAAAAGACTGAATGCTGTGCACACGGTCAGTTACTGTAAAGCTTTGACTCTGAAGAGTCACCTTCACCTTGTTACCTTCCTTTTCATACAGTACGGCGGCGTCGACTTCCCACTCATTCCTACTTATGTCCCGACTCAAGTAGATCTAGTTTTTGTGACCTACTACCAGTAACAGCATAAAAATCACCTGATCGCAGAGCTCTGCACCATATGTATTACATACCGGTACTAAGTATAACCGTCTGTCGAGTCTTGGCTGAGTTTAATTGCCCGGATGTAGCTGAGCCTTCGGTATAGCGCGACTGATTACCGGAAGTTAGACTAAGTACAACCGCCGACATTCAAGTTAAAGAATTATATACTTTAAATTGTGCAGTTTTCGGAAATTATACAGTTTTTCAAGATTCAAAATTGTACAGTTTTTTTGAAAATTACGTTGAAGTTTTTGAAAATTACATAGTTTTTTGAAAATTGTATAGTTTTTTGAAAATTATACAGTTTTTTGAAAATAGTATAGTTTTTCGAAAATTGTATTAATACAGTTTTTGGACTGAACTTGAAATTGTATAGTGTTTTAAAAATTGTACAGTTTAAGTTTTTGAAAATTGTACAGTTTTTTGAAACTCAGTAGTAAATTGCCAGTGCAGCTTTTTAAAATTGTATAATTTTTTTTGAAAATTGTAGATTTTTTCGAAAATTGTATAGTGTGAGACTATCTTAATCATCCTCAAAGATAAGTAGATATCACTATCGTCTGCAATCTACTAGTTGAAACTTTATTAGGAAACTCAGAGTCAAGGCGCCAAGACAATTCGCGGGTACGAGTTCCGAGGCTGAGGCCGACGACACAAGTACTAGGATTACTCTTACAATACAACACTCATTACATATGCCGGACGGATGCCGTACTGTCTAACCTAATTAATCATTCATATATACTAATGATTAATAGGTCTAACACTCCCCCTGGAGCAAAGTAACTTGACTCGATGATTATTAAATTAACTGCGGCCAGCCAGGTCGCGGTCCTCAGTACTGCATTAGCTATTCTGTGAAAGTTATGTAAAACTTTCACACAGACTCAAAACATACTACTATGATTAAAACTCTTACCGTCACGGTGCCACTCACTCAGAGTCTCTCCTAGAGATAGTGCCGACGGTGGCTACCTAACTTGCTGAGGTAAGTATGCATCAGTTAGACTACACACAGAGCAGCACTACACAGAGCAGCACTCCCCAGTCAAGTCAGGCCTAATTGACGAGAAGAAGATTATAGCCTACTCACACCTTATCCTATGTTGTAAACATATGGTGCAGGTAAAGTAAATATGTGACACAGGCACCGTGCATAAATCAAGTCATGTATATAAAATCAGTATATATGACGTACATATGTAGTCCGTAGTTGAAAATATACAGATAGTATATGAAGTGAATGTGATTGTACTTGCTAATCTACCATGAAGTGCGACCTATCTGAACTATTAAGTATCCTTCTCCTCGGTAGTATGAATTGTAAAATTTGGCAGCGCTTCCCGTAGAGGGGTAACAAAAGGCGACAAAAGTAATGTGGTGTTTAAGACAAGTACAAATATCTGTTATTATTGGCTGTGGTCTGGTACAGCCCAGGTTGACTGCCGAGGCCTTTCAAGACTTACAGGCACCTACAGCCTGTAGTATAATAAATTGCCCTCCGGTCAACCTGCGACCTCCAAGTCTTAGCCTCTTATAAGTTATAAAATAATAATATGGTCGCTTGCCAACTTTGGTAATAATTATAGTAATACTTGCTTGTGGCTGATCGGTAATGGCCGCTATTGGTTGGCAGAACGCCACTAGTCCGTGTTGTGTCGCTTGCCCTTTTCCCACCCCTCGTCGTCTCAGCGTCGCAATCAAAACGAACCACCTGGTGAGACCTATGCGTGTACTTGGGAACAAGTATCCGGAAGCGAGGGTCCTCTGGATGGCGCTGATATGACTCCTTCGCCCTCTAGCTCTCAATAGACATTTGCCCTAAGACAACTGGTAGGTGTGTATGCGAGAAATTAATTATTTATATATACAGAGATTATTACATTTGTCCAGAAAGGTAGACCCCGTTGGTAAATTCAATTCGCAACTTGGTCAGGTTTCATCCCAATACGAGCGCGATTCTCTCTGTCCAACAGGACGGAAATTTTCTTAGCCAAGTAAGTGAATTTCTCAACCGTGAAACGTATTTTGGTAAATATATCCGCGATATTTTCCTCAGTTGGCACCCGAAATAATTTGACCATCCCGTCCTTGACGAGTTTCGCAAGTACTAGGTGATACCTTACCTCAATATGCTTGGTACGAGCCTCCCCTAACCCTCTCTCTGACAGCAATACCGTCCCCTCGTTATCTTCAAAAAGAGGAGTGGGGCTCTTGAGGTTGATCTCGATATCCCTTAGAGATTGCTGTATTGCGAGAAGTTCTCTTGCTGCTTCGTTAGCCGACACCGTTTTGGATTCCAGCGTAGATTGGGCTATGACTGAATTAAGTTTCGAGAACCATGCTATCGGGGTCCTATTGAATATGTAAACATACCCGGACCGAGACTTTCGCAAAATTTTATCTCCTGCAAAATCAGAGTCTACAAACCCCACCGATGGATTTCTGAGATTATCCTGTCGACGTTAGCGATAATTGGTACACTGAAAGCTTCCATACCGGGAATTCCAGATTTTCCTATAGCGTCGTCCACTGCATTTGCCGCAGCGCATGACCCAAGTTCCAAGCTTGGGGGGTTTTTGGGACGGAGAAACAAGATTCTAGTAGTTTCCTGAGATTCTTGTCTCCCCTCCGGAAAAACAACGCCCTTGGCGTCAATAACCATAAGAACATACGATGCGCCATCGCATACGACGTATCGGGATTGGGGACTTGAGATTTAGCCGCAATACTCAAAGGGCAGATAAAGAAGGGGCCTCGTGTGCACGGTTAGGAAGATGAGGATGCAAATTAAGCACCTTAGGTCATTCCTCAATAATCGGTGGTCCTTCTTGAGAGGCGCGGGGTTTTCAGATGTGAAAGGGGTTTTTGCGGGTATTTCATTCATGTATCATAATTCCTTCAAATCAGAAGCTCGTATTTGCGTTGGTGTAATGCGATCCCTTTCTCAGTTTGAACGATTTGGATATTTTTGAATTCTGTAGCTTTGCACAGGTCTTTGCATCTGAATCCACTCTTCTCAACGTGTGCGACCATCTTAAGGTGCTCAGACCTAGATGCGGCGTGACAGCCGTCATCAACATGAAAGGACAGGAGTTGTGTGGTTTGGGGGCTGCTCCCATGCCTTATGAAAGATGCCCTATCAAGCGTAAAGGTTCGAGTCTCAAGTCTCCCCGTAAGTTCCCCGTGCAACATATCGTACCACAACCGACCAGATTCCGGGTTCACCATATAAGGCCTTCTTTAAAAGCCAAACGTACTCTTCCATCTGGAATTCAGCCGGTGGTCTTAGGTACATGTTGTACGGGATCTTAGCGCGTTGTATCTGCTTTCATTTGTAATTTGATATTAACGTTTTTACGAATATTTATCATATCGATTTGCTCCGACTGTAATTACCATTATTATTTACGATTACCATTTTACCTTACATGGATAGTCGTCGACGTAGTAATTATTTCTAGAAAGTATGCTAACAGTCATCCATTACGTCAACCGTAATCTGTTAGGAGTGACGTGTCATATCGATAGCGTAAAGTGTAACCAGATGGTATTCTCAGTAAAGTTCCGTTCGTATTGGTGGGAAGTATCGAGGGGTTTAAATACTCACCGGTAATCAATCTGCCGGGATTACTGTTCCGAAGAACAGTCCGTCAATTGATTAATAGGTTATCAGTGTTACCGGATTCATCTCCGTGACACGCCTCTGCACCGCAACTTGCTTTTCGGACGTTGAGTTCAGACTCAAGTTTATCTTGTTTATTACGGGTTTTATCGGTTATGCAGCCTTGACTGTCAACCACTCATGAGTAAATCCCAGACCTCTAAACTTCTCAACCTCGCGAGCGTACCTGCGCTCAAACCAAGCGAACGACTTTACCAGGAATGGCGGTTCCAGTTTCAATCATGAACGTACGGTGATAGCGCAGAAATGGGAGATATGGTTGCCTCAACGCTAGAGGAGCCAGACAAAGCAGTCACTAGATTTCCCTACGACCCTGTAATCATGCGTAACGCGGAAGAATGGTCAGACGAGTCCTCGGAGGACGAATCAGAACCGGAACCCCAGAAAGAGAGCAAAAGACCCAAAAAAGGAAAAGAAACATCCTCACAACAAGGGAAATCCTCTCTACTCCTATCGGCACAGGAGCAGCTGGAAGAAGAAAGCAAAGCCAGAAGAGCCCAGACCGAGAAAAAGAGAGCTTCCTCTAGGAAAAAAAAAGCAAACAAACAATACGCACAGCGTATGCGAAGATTGGGACTCTATATTTCGGTTGCGTTTAAGGCACCTGTCCTAGTGACGATGTGCATGAGTGTAGAAAACATAAACCCTATGGCATGTTAGTTTTGATCGAAAAGAGGTATGGCGGCAAATCACTCCTCGATATGATCATAAGATGGCAAAAATACATTGTTGCCAGCCCCAAGGGAGACATATGCTATTGGCTAGACGAGAATCGACTCACTGAGCTTCAAATACAAAGAGACTACGGTGGAAAAATCCCTACTGACTTTTTCACTGCACACCTCTTGCATAAGCTCTCATTTCATCCAGCATTCGGAGGGCTGGACGTCCTGATGATTCAGTTCGAAAATAAGGTAATCACTTCCCACGCCCAGTTGGAAGAGATGCTGAGGAAAATCTGGTTTAAACACAAATTAAAACAAAACACTCAGAGAAAGACCCTTAAGGCAGGCGAAACCCCTGAAAGAACTAAAGGAGAACGTAAGACTTCTGAAAAGTCATTTGTAACACAACAAAAGGACAACGAAGCACAACGTTGCTTCAACTTCAATTCCCCTGGCCACTTAGCCCAAGACTGCAGTAAGCCTTGTATAAAAAGCGAATGCAAGAGGAAAGAAACACCCCCGTAAGGATTGCCCCCAGTTTAAGTCCAAAAAGTTTTCAGGCACTAAATCTTCTAATAAGTCACCCAGAACCACTGTCGCGGTCGCTGAGCAAGCCTCAGACGAACAAGACAATGAACTCACACAGGAAGAGGATAACACAGAACAACAAGACGAGCCTAGCGAAGAAGAGGAGAGTCAGTCTGTGTTTGTTTTCTGTGGAGGAGGACAGGAGACAGAGGAGGAAGAAAGGCCTAGGACTAGAAGACAGTCAGCCAGACAGGCTAGCAGCAACACGGAACAAAAGCCGTTCACGCAGTCACAGAACAGCAGTAAGCAAAGCAGACAGTCAAACACCAGACAGTTTCAGTCTAGACAGTCGCAGACCAGGCAGTCCCAGACTAGCAGTCAGCAAGAAAGACCGTCACAGACCAGCAGTCAGCAGAGCAGACAGTCGCAGACCAGGCAGTCCCAGACTAGCAGTCAGCAAGAAAGACAGTCTCAGATCAGCAGTCAGCACTGAATAGCAGTCAGCAGCAAAGCAGTCGACAGAGTAGACAGCAACTCACAGACAACAAACGGAAGGCCACTACGTCACAGGACAAGCCACACACTGCTCATTCACGCAAGGACAAACGGAAGACAGGAGAACAGAGAGAACAAAGCGAGAGAGAGAAAGACGAGACACAGTCTAACACTCCACTCACGCACTCTCCTGAAAGTACCCAGTCTCAATCGGAACGCACAGGTCGTTGTCAACCACCACCACATCCCATCTATTCTAAGATACAGCCTGGCTACTTACTATCTATCAAGCAGAGACAGTTAATCAGGAAGGAAACGGATGTCAAAGGAAACCTAAGTTGTCAAGGGAGAAATACACGTGGAGAACAATGCGGGATTACACGCGAACCCAAATTTTACGGTTCGCCCAAATGAATGGGGAAACGGTTTGAGTTCTCGAAGTTCTGTGGTTACCATGCAACTCAAGACCCTTTCTATCCCTTTAAAGACCTTAACAGACCGAGAGAAGCAAGACCTGCAAAATGCGGGAACTACCCAGACCAGAAAGGACTAGAGCAGAAAACAGAATTGTACCTGCAACAGTACGGAAACGTACAAGGGTATACAATGCTGAATCAGGAATGGGTCTATTACCCACCGGAGCAGTCGCACGAGTTTTAGGTTATGCCGTCAGCAGAACTGAATGCGGTCACGCTTCAGTACGCGCAAAAAATCGGTTTGGTCCCCACCTCAGATCAGAAAAGTCAGAACCGACAGAACAGACAGACAGACGAGTGCGAAGACAGACAAGATGAAAGACCAATACCTGAAAGTAACATCCCAGTATGTCCTATACCAGAAAGGTCTTGTACTGCATCCTCTGTCAACACAGCACTGTGACAATCATCTTCTAACGAACAGCAACTTACCCCAGGTGGTCACTATCTAACTAGTACAGCATTCAGACAGGCAGGACTAGTAGTAGTCGACGCACAGGCACGCCCCAATCCACACATTTCCCCCATCAACTTTCACACCTTGCAACACTTAGCGGAGGTAATGACACAAGGATGTGAATGGACAGCAAACAGAGAGGTAGTGTGGGTAGCAGATGAGCAGAAAGACGACTTTCTCACCGACATCATGAATACGATAGAGGGAGTGTATGTTAAGCACAGAGTCACACACACAAGCCCTTATAGAGAGAGATCCTATACTTACGCATTCTACCCCACAAGAGAGAGCACGTTTGCCTGGTGTCACTAGTTCACTACAACCAAACGTTCCTACCGAACACATTCTTTTTACCACTCCATCCGTCAACAACCAGACAGGAATAGTAGAACAAAAGAAGAAAGTAGAGGACGAAGCACCAGAAGAAGAGATTGATGAAGTAGAAGATGAAGAACAGTCAGACGTTGAAGAAGACGATGAAGAGATGGAGTACGACAGTGATTGCGAGCGAAATTCAGACGAAATCAGACTGTTACGTGCGTTGGCAGCATATCCATCAGAAGATGAGATAGAGGAGGTAGACGAAGAAAATGAACAAGAAGACGAAGATGACAGTGAGAGCAGAGATGACTCTGTCACGGATGGACACAAAACAAAGAAAGGAGAGAAAGAAGCAGCACCAGACAGAGCTATGGTGTTGTTTAGCGAGAGAGAGAAACCCAAACCCAATCACACCTATCAAGATAGTGGTGCGTCACAATATATCTGTCGTGATAAAAAAATTATGACAAATATGACTCATGTCAAGCCAGTGAAGTTCAAGACAGGTAATGGAGAGAGGGAGCTTAGGAAAGCAGGCATGATGCAGATGACTAGAGTAGATGGACATGCCAAACCTCACGTCATAGCTAAAGCAGCTTATTTCGACCCCTCAATGCCCATAAACACATTGCCCCCACTGGTCCCCAGGATCACTTCCACCACCGTGCAGTTATTCACCAGAACGGACAGATGTTCATTCTGAAAAAGCCCCTGAAGCTTGATCAGAAAGACATACTTGTCAGGGGGAGACTCGCTAAGTCTTTGCTGTACAGATGGGACACTAGACACGATAAGCCGCTGCGTATCAATCAGCGTTTTGTCCCAGTTGGTGTGCCCAAGAAGGAAAGCAAGGAAAGCATGTTGGGGTGAGTGGGGAGGGAAACCCCAAAAGAGAAACGATAGGGATAGCGTTAGGACCACTCCACATCACAGCACAGACACAGATAGCAAAGATAGCAACAGGGATAGTCATAGCGAAGCGGTATGTACGTCAAGTACTCCAGCAAGACAGACAAACGTAGACCAATAGACATAGATATCTTACATCATAGTATAGGACACTCTGGTGATCCAAAAGCTGCTGCATTCGCAGACGCGGCCGGATATAGGATAGTTAGCCCCAAAGGGACACTTGCGAGCGCAAAGGAAGAATGTGCCCTATGCGAACCGTACATGATCAGCAAATCGAAAGTTTTACCTAGATTCGCTGCTAAAACTGCAGAGATTCTACATGTAGATACACAGGGAGCATGGCGCACGATTTCTAGAACAGGAAAGAGGTATAAATTCTCGGTGACCGACGATTTTTCCGGGTACACACTTGACTTCTATCTCGCGCACAAGAATGAGTTCATAGCTTGTCTAAGAAAGGCCATCCATTTCTTTGAAACACAGACAGGTAATAGGACTAAGGAAATCCGTTGTGACCAGGAATTCACGGCACCCACTGAGGTAAAACGAGAATACCCGGGCATAATTTGGAAAGATGCAGTTACAGGAGACAAAGATGTAACCCAGTAGCTGAACGGATGAACCAGACAACCGGAGGACCCGCCCGAGCAATGTGTATACACGCAGGGTTTCCACCCAATTTTTGGGATGAAATGGAACATACGGCTTCCACTTTGTGGAATATTCTTGCGGCAACTACTGGTCCTAGAAAGGGTATGTCCCCTTACGAACAATTGTTCGGTAGAAAGCCCCCAACGCACCAACTCAAGCCTATATGTAGCAGAGGAGTGATGCACATAGGTAAGAAAGACGGCAAGGGAGCTATGCCTGGCAAAATTGTTACTCTAGTAGGGTACGACATACATAGGGAGCTGTATCGCGTTTGGGATGGTAAGAGAGTGATTCCAGGAGTCAGAAATGCGCGATTCAATTCGCATAAAGTAGGCCCCCTTACAGGCAATACGGCGGAGATAGCATGGAGTGACGAATCTGAGGGGTGGCGAGAGACAGATAGCTTCACCGAAAACACTGCACATTTAGACACTAGCGAGACAGGTAGTCTATTAGCAGACACTCCAGCATCATCGACTAACGCACAAGACACTGACGACGATGATCACCCACCAATCATAGTCCCCAATCATGAGAACACGGATATACCAGATTCGCCAACTCATGACACCGAACAGCCTCATTACAGTAAATCAGAACAACAAGACGAGCTAAGCTTCGAGCAAAACGTGCATGATGACTCAGACAAACAAGTTAGCATAGGCCCGACTCCAAATTCTGATTTTACTGCCCCTGATGCCGACTACACTGACCCCAATCAGTACGTAGAAGGCCAGCCACCACCGAAAGGATTAACATGGGAGCAGAGTGATAGCATATCGACTGCAAACATAATCCACGGCAAAAGAACGAGAACACCGACAGACTTGTCGAAACATCTACTGATTACGTGAAACTAATGAATGATCACATAACAGACAGGGATGACTGCATTTCTCAAGAAGAGGCAAGCGAATGGCTTTTTTACATTCATATACCTACTGACTTAGTAGAGGAAGGTATGACGCTAAAGGACTTGCAAAAAGGCATCGACAATGAACTAAAAGTCCTAAGGAAGTTTAAAACTTACGAATGGGTAACAGCCGACGTTGTCAAACGAGCTGGCGTGAAGCCCGTGGGTTTATTATGGGTTCATAAAGTCAAGATCGACGATAAGGGAGTAAAATTCGTAAAATCTCGACTATCTTTGAGAGGAGATCAGTTAGAACCCGGCATAAGCTATAACCCCGAACAGCTTCATGTTCCATAAGCGAATCATAGGTCAGTCTTATTGCTTTTCAAGTTGAGCAGTAAGATTAGGAAACAAAATTTATGCTGTTGACTTCAAAAACGCATATCTCAATGCATTGATGAAGCCTTAGGACCCGGTATATGCCAGAGCCCCTCCGGGAGTTACAGAGAAGGGCAAGGAAGGCATGTTTCTAAAAATCACCAAAGCCCTGTACGGAGCCCCCCAGGCAGGCAAGAGGTGGTTCGACCTTTTCGCTGAGCTTTTGAGAGAACTAGGATACGAGCCTCTGAAAGCCGACCCGTGCATGTTCATACAAAAGGGAGTACACGTGAGCAAGGCCATTATTGGCGTGTTCCACGTCGACGATCTCATCTTCATAGCCCCCGATGAACGCGCTTACTCCAAATTTTGCGATACCTTGGAGAAGCGGTTTCCCATCAAACGCCTAGGCTTAGCTGCCAGGGTCCTCAGTTCAAAAGTATGGAGATCAAACAGCGAGAGGGAGAGATAATAGTACATCAGAGAACTTACGCTAGGAAGGTTATTAAGTTCTTCGGGTACGCAGATAGCAAGCCAAGCGCCACCCCAGGTACAACAAAGGAATCGCGTAACTTTGGGATCCAATTTTTTCCCAAATTTTCTAAGGTTTTGGCTGGTTTTTTCAAAACTCTCAGGATACGTGTAGAAACGATGCCGTTGCTAGGAAAACTCATTAAAACGATATTAAAACATGTTTTTATTAATTTAGACTGACTTTGACTTCACTTCAAAAGCACTCCGGAGGGCGGTCCGGACCTGTCTGACATACGTATCTTTGCGTATTTTTCGAGTTTTCGTACATGTCAAATCAGCGAGTTTTGACTGCAAATTCAAGGGCGATGCAGGAAAACATGCTTTTAATGTTTGCAACTATTTACTATTGTAGTCTTAGCTCATTCTAAGAATGTTTACGGACTTGGAGCCACGGGCGCCGACTTGCACTGACTCAGCACTGTAGTACACAAGTACACCCAAGTCAGTGCATAATCGTGCGTCCTCAGCTACAAAACCAGCGTAAAATGGCAGACAATCAATATAATTACTAAATTATCATTATTTCCTAACATTTCACTTATTGTCAGCCACATTGTGACTTGACTTGGGCGTGAGTGCTGTCACACAGCGAACGCTAACCCAAGTCAAGGCACAGACAAAAAAGTGAAGGCAAAAAGCGGCATAAGCGGCGCTTTTTGTATTTCCACTGGAGCTAAAAAAATAGCTGCCCATTCAAGAGAGCTAGCTCTTGTTAGATTTGAACTTGATCTGACTAACAGCCCCCACCATCACATAGCCTTCACCGTCGCCTACGCAAACAGACAAAATGTGTGAGGCAACACGCAGCGACCGAGTACCTTTACGAGCGCCGCATGGCCATGGATGCCAAGGCGAAATCAAAGTATGGGTTGCCTCCGGCGGGCGAGGTTGGCAAGTTGGTGACAGTGCTGGCAGCGGTGTTGCGTACAGGGGATCCGGACTGCTTGGCCGCCATGCCTACCATCTTACACAATCTCTCTACCATTCTCTCCAACAGATCCTCCTTGTCACTTGCTGGAGGTTGTCGTTTGTTGCCGCTTTTGATGTTGAACTTCTCAGCGGGTTCATCCTCACCATCCTCATCTGCCTCCTCTTGCACACGTGCGGTATTTTTCTTACTACCCTTTATCTTATTGAGTTTTGTTTGTTCTTCTTTTTTCTTTTGTTCTTCTTCTTTTTCTTTTTTCTGTGCTTCTTTTGCCTGTCTCTCCCGTTCTTTCTTCTGTCTGTCTTCTAACAACTTACTTATGTTCTCAGTGTGCTTGCCTAGTGCGGTCGTTAGCATGGTTTCAACCTGGCCCGCGGTAAGGGAGGCAGGCGCTTTTCCTCCCTCCTCCTCCTCCGGATCCTCCGCCTTCTGTACCCACAATGTATTTGCAGAAATAAAAGCGAACCGCGTTTGCATACGGAAAGCTAAAGCAGATTATG
>WBZZ01006864.1:22500-42500 GCA_019918135.1 Paulinella micropora | reverse complement strand
GCGCTTCGACTCCGGGCTCCTTATTCATCAACGGGCATACATTCGAGGTTTGCTACGTGATCGCGGCTACAGCAATGCGAACCCTGCATCTACGCCTGCGACTGTTCAGGAACCCGCCCCTGCTCCTGTTGATTCACCTCTGCGAGAATGGAGCCTGCCGAAGCTAACGGGTGAATTGATTTGGCCTGCCTCTATGACCCAACCTCATATTTCATTTGCGGTGAATAGATTGGGAGTCTTCGGCCATCAAGACCCTGGGATCGCGTATGTTATGGTTGGGCGTATTTACCTGCATCTAAGGGAGGAGAGGGGATTGTTTTTCCCATCTAATGTCGATCCTACACGTTTTGAGTTCAGTTCGTACTCGGACTCGGACTTCGGTAATTGCCGGTTCACCCGTCGGTCGAGGAATGGCGAGCTGCATATGATGACGGGCCCAATTCATTGGAACTCCCGTCGTCAGACTACGGTCGCGCTTTCAACGATGGACGCAGAAGTTATAGCTTTGTCTAATGCAACCAGGATGGCCATCGCAGTTAAAAGCTTCTTGAACGAACTTGGGATTCCGATTACGCGTCCGACAGTAATTCATGAAGACAAATCGTTGATCCATCGTGATTTCGACCAACGGCCTTGGAGGACCTCGATCGAGGCACTTGGACATTAAACACCACTACGTGGTGGAACAGGTGCGTGAGAATCGCATTTCGGTACGATACATCCCCTCCAATGAAAATCTTGCTGACGTATTTACTAAACCGCTGCCGACTCCGCAGTTCCGAGCTTTGGTTAACCAGTTCACGGTTAAACTCGACGACTACCTGGAGGCTGATGAAGATTCTATCCCTGCAGCTGGTGTCGGAGTTGTACCGAAGTCCGGAGGCAAGAAGAAGAAGAAGGCATCGTCATCGAGTCACAAGACTTGATTCGTTTTTCTTCTGTGTCCCAGCTTCATTTGGGTCCTGTCACATTTATTTACGGGGTTGGTTACGTAGACGTATGGTGAGGATTGCGGGAACGAATGGAAGGGTTACGAACGCTATGAACCGGACTTCGTCATCATCTACGCAAACGGAACTTGGAGTTGATTTGATTTCCTGCTACACTGAATGTCAATCGTGAAGCTTGCGGACATTGGTTACGATGTGCAAGGTCTTATAGTAGTGAGCTTGCTTGGCTCATACTGCATGTACTTGTTCGCCCAGCGAGGCTCGGTTTTTCTGACTCTTGCTCTTCGCGATGTTTTGAGATTTACGACCAGCGTTACAACTTGTGAATTTTATATTTGGAGTGATATTCAGTTCAGGGGGGGGTGTTAACGTACTATACAGTATATTATTACTATTGTTGATTCCTCTCAATGGAACTGGAATATCACAATTAACCATTAGATTTAGTAAACCAGTAACCGGAATTATAAGCTAACAATATATTACAAATTTACTCTGACTAATTCCGGAATTATCGGCACTACAGATAATAATAACAAAGGTTTCCAGAGCATTCCAGAACAGAGTTACGGTTAGTGATATAATCACTCTAATATTACGGTTATAGAAATATGTTTGTCAGTCATGACTAAACACATTTCTATTTCTAGAATGCCACATCATCATACCTCTACCTTTGTTACTGTTATTCTTAATAGTAATTCTCATTAAAGTATCTTTATTGATCATTCGAAGTACTCAGAAGGAGTAAGGTTTACTGACCGGTTTATTATACAATCCATGGATGTTACAGGCGGGGACCAGTGGACTAACGTAGACACCTGGTTAAGCTACTACGTCGCTTTCAAAAGTGAGGTAGAGAGCTTACGAACTAATCCTTTTGAAGAAGAAGAGTTGACTCGTAAACTGCTACAAAGGCTGGCCAAACATCCTGCTTTTGGTAGCGATTACGAATCAAACTACTTCAGTCTTCCATCGAACCTCAGACCCAAGCATGACGAGTTAGTGAAGAGTGCGAGGGAGAAGTGGGCGATATGGAAGAAAGGGAAAGGGTGAAGGGAGGAGAGCAGAGAGGACGACGAGAACAGGAGATCTAGGAAGCAGAAAGGACAGGAGACAAACTACTGATGGATGATCAGGATGACGAGAAAGGGCAAAAAGCAGGATGATGAATTCCCCTGGATAGACTTATCAGTTGACCCCAAAATCCGCCCCCCCAAGTCCCCTTATTATCCGATTGAGCTAGGTTAGCTGCGGCAGAAGAGATAGGAGAGAATGAGATTGCTCGTGCATGCCACCTAACCACTCCAATAATAAAGCAGAGACTGCAGAGAGAGAAGGAAAGTGAGGCGAAAGAGAAGAGTAGTAGGGCCGAAGTGAGGGGGAGTGGCAAGAGAGACAGTGCACCACAACCACAACCCACTTCTACCTTATCTGTTCACTACCGCACAACATCACAAGATACACATCCCACCTCAACCCCAAACTCCGATACACTGAATGAGTGTGGGAAACCATCTGGTCTATCCAGTGCTGTTGCAGGAAGCAAGGAGGACAAAGAGGTCCTGGATGCAACGGCAGGGGCAAAGGTAACAACGGCAGGGGCAAAGGTAACAACGCCACCACAACCAGGTCCCACACTCCAAGCACCCGAACAGACACCTCCCATCATCACCTTCAAAGACATTGCACAGATTGCACAACAACTCACAACAACATGCATCAGAGGGAGTAATGGGACGGTAATGAGAGTGAGGGTGAACTTGTAGAAGATGAATTTTTGTCTGACGTGGTGAGAGACATAGAGGGGGTGTATATATTTTACGCATCCCGCACCACCATCACACCACCTGGGGGGCCACGAACATCAATCTCCACATCACAACCATCCACCCCCACTACGCCAACCACCACTAATTACACCTTAGTATTAGATGGAGAGGAAGGGAGAATAGAAAGAACACGATAGTGCAGGATAGCGGGTCCTCTAGGTGCAGCGTGGACCAACGCCAGTTGTCGAACGCCTGTGCATCCTTGGCAGCATTAGAAGTAGGTGCGGGAAGCTGAGGTACCCTTAGGGAAACCCGCGCTTGCTCATAACCCGATCCCGATGTACTACCAGATAGCATGATTACTTATTCAGTAAAGCGGTTTACCACGATCGAATAATCCGTAAGGAACTTATCGAGTTCAATAAAACTACTCTAATGACAATGCAAAGACTGTCAGAACTAAGAGTTACTGACCGACGGTAGAGGTGATGTTCTAGTTATTCTAGATTGAGGATTAGGTTCTGCAATGACTGGTAAACCTAATCAGTGAAATAGAATAACCGGAAATAAATAGTTGTTATATTCTTACCCTTTACCGTTCTACACACCGATCTAGAAAAGTCTAGAGATATAGTGCCGCAGTAATGCCACTATTCTCGCAATATGCAGGTAAGATTGGCATTTCACACTAGTCAGTAAATATCCGGTGTGCGGTGTCAGGTATTCTAATCCTAACGGTAACTAATGATATTAGAGTTCCATCAGGGAATATTAATAATGTAATGATGTAGTATCATACTACAATAAAAAAAATCAGTGATTTACTCACTAAACCGTTGCCTCGTGATCAGTTCTTATATTTATTGAACAAATTCACTGTTATCATTCCGGAATCCCCGGAATGATTATGGGTGTGTCACCGATGTTTTGTGTTTTGTTTTTCTTTGTGTTCTCTTTTGTGCGAGTATGTCCTCTCCTATAGGTGTTGAGCTGGACGCGCGTGGCAATCGGATCATGGGATCGTGGCAGTTGGCGGTGGGATTTCCGCGGCTCAGGGGGACTTGGGTGGCGACCAGCCACCCCGACCAAACTTTTCCGGCGGCCAGGGCCCGTGGACACTTTGGAGATTTATTTCTACGCATAAAACTGTTCTTCACCTTTCTTTTCATTTTTTTTCGCACCTCTACCATATCTATTTTTTTTTTCGCGCTCGAATTTTTTTAATTTTTTTTCTCGCTCGAATTTTATTTTATTTTATTTTATTTTATTTTTTACGATAATAGCCTAGACTGAATATTGTGACCTAGTTATGACAAATAACTAAGGGGGAGCGTTGTTCGTATTCATTTCCGACGTTACCCGGAGTGTGACAGTTACCTGGGTAGTTGTTGATTTGTCATAAGGACGGGTAATACAAATTCAACTTAATTATTTAGTGACAAAGCGGACACTGTACTTTGCCACTCTAGTGGCAGTATCAACTTAATCAGTCTTAGAAGAAATTCAACTTCTAGATAAGTAGTCAGTAACTTGAACTGGGTTACAGTCATTATATTTACCTCTATCTTAGTTCAGTAACGCTCAGTAGTATCTTCAAGTTAGTTTCAAGTGTGACGTGTCGTTCTTAGAAATCACTTTAGTGACTATGATTGAATTGCCTTCCCTTATTTTGGTAACTATACGAGACAGGACAGGTGGACTGTGAAAGAAGTAGGTAAATGCATCCATAGATGAGCATGCTGAGTTGCTCAGTCAAAGAAAAAAATGTACCGTCCGAAATTGACACATGTAACGCACGGATATGGCCCGGTAAAAAGGGTAATGGTAAAAAGCTGGTGCCACCAGTACCAGAACAAGAACTAAAATTGATTGCATTATTAATAATAACTAATATTAATAATACTAGTAACAGTAAAAACTATATACTACTAACGGATGATTAAGTAATACTAAGTGGACTTTGATGTGATAACCGACTGAGGAGACTCCAAGTGTCTAATTATCAATAATGTACCGTGATCGGTATTTATTAATAGGTTAGTTTGTCTCAGAGAGCCTCCGTAAGGAACAGTGACACTAGGACTGTGTGAATTCAGTAGTAGGTCTTGGCCCCCGTGGCATTGGCGATGTCAATGCCAATTCACCCTGCGTGGTTAGCTCCGAGTCTCTGTTTCGAAGTGATGACTTAGAAGTCAATTTGACGTTTTGGCGGGATTCAGTTCTCTGCAGTGTTATCATCAGGGTTCTGTATTAAAGTAACGTTTGGAGCTGGTGAGTTTACAGGGGACGCCTGGGAGACGAATAAACAGGCGGAGAGCACCTCTGAGCAGCGTAAGGGTTATACTGACAAATATGTTGACACATATGTAAAGCCGGTTATGTTCCGAGGCCGCTAGCTATAGCCTCAGTGCACATATGCACAGCGCCATTTCATAAATCACTTGAATCTAAGCCTCGGTCTCGATTTTTTTTATTTGATTTGATTTTATTTCTTATTTACTTATTATTATATTAATATTAATTTTTTACTACCTTTTATATTAATATAAGTCAGGTTAAGTATCAGCCTCGAAAGAACTGAAAAGTACATACGTCATGCTAGTGACAGTGCCAACCCGGCCATGTAATTTCATGCATACGAGTCATCCATCATAGTTAATGTTTACATCCTAATTTCAAGTTAACAACTTCTTCCCACTGCACCAGCGAAAGGTTCAGTCATCAATGTCGTTAGCTTCCATCCTAGTATTAATCAGCTAAAGCCCAAGACGGCATCGGTCCGCCAAGATTGATTCCGAACACCTTCACCCCGAAGGTCAAGAACGTAAATATAATAGTCGTCAAACCAAAAATCTTGACCCAGACTCCCGCCTTTAGCATATCCCGTGTGGTATAGTAACCGGTTTGGTACGAGATGCTGTTCGGGGGAGTGCTGATGGGCAACATGGTGGAGCAGGAACAAGCCAAAGTTACAGGGATCATAAGCGCCAGCGGATTAATTTCGATTTGCAAGGCAATCGCCTTGACAATCGGCTGCATGATCGTATTTGTTGCGACATTGGAGTTGAGTTCAGAGATCATACTGGCTGTCACGCAAATAAAAACAAGGACAAACACCCAGGGCAACATATCCAGGAACTCAAGACTCTGTGCCACACACTCTGTGAGCCCCGAAGACTCGAAGCCTGGAAACATAGTCGCAAAGCCAGATTAAGAACGCATGAAACGATAAGATAGAAGTGAAGCTTGTACCGGCAGCAAGTGCGAAGGCTCCCCCGAGTAAGAGCAAAGTACCCCAAGGTGCTGACTGCAAAGCCTGCACGGCGCCAAACGCCAGGCCGCAACGCCCGAACACACCAGACACACAAGTGCAAAAATGGCAAACGATAAGAGAAGAGGAGAATAAAAATACGATAAGAATTTTTGTAACGAGAAGAGGAGAACAAAAATTTGACGATAGCTCTGATCACACCCGCAGGACAGCTCCAAGCCTTCCAGAGACACCAATACTTTCAAAGAAAACATACTCTAAAATACTGGCACCGACGGGAATCGAACTGGATGGTATCAAACTTGACCACTGGGCTATCGCGGTGCGCAAAATAATACTAATAATAATAATAACTAGGGGCTGCGCCAACACCTGAAAGGATGGTTTACCGGTGCGCGAACGCACCAAACCCCGCCAGCCCCACTTCTTATCACTTTTTGGAGGGCCCCCCGGACCCCCCCTCCCGCCCCCTTTCCCTTCGACAGGGTACGTTGAATTGCCGGAGGTACCGCAAAGGGCGCCTGGTGGCAAAACCTCAATTTTCAGGTGTGGGTGCCACCCGCGACCAGAACGGGTACGTACAATCGCAGGGCTCCCCCGGACCCCCCCCTTTCCCTTCGACAGGGTACGTTGAATTGCCGGAGGTGCCGCAAAGGGCGCCTGGTGGCAAAAAAACCTCAAGTTTCAGGTGTGGGTGCCACCCGCGACCAGAACGGGTACGTACAATCACAGACCTGGGGTTCCCGGGGGGAGGGCCCCCCGGACCCCCCCTGCCCGGTCGACAGGGTACGTTCAATTGCCGGAGGCACCGGTAAGTACTGCCAAAAAACAAGGAAATTTGGCATTCAGGACACTCCCCTAACGCAAATATTTGCGTGAATTCCAAAACAATTATACCAGCATCAACATCGAATCTGGGGCTAGCTACCCTGCCAATATGAGCTCCCAACTTCTCCTCGCTCCCACAAACCATGATTTATTCCGACAGGGGTGCGAAAATGCGGGGGGGGGGGGGGGTTACACAATTTTCATTTTCTCCCTCCCCCCAAACCCCCCACCCCCTACTCCACCTTTCAGGGGTAATAATAATGATGATGATGATAATAATAATAATAATAATAATAATAATAATAATGATACTACTACTACTACTACTACTACTACTAATACTACTACTAATACTAATAATAATAATAATAATAATTAGGGCTGCGCCAACAGCTGAAAGGATGGTTTGAGGTGCGCTCCCCCCCTCCCAAGGTCACTTTTCCTCTCATTCTCACATGCACAACTTTTACAGCCTTGGAGCAATCTCAGCCATTCATTTTGGTGCCGGCGAATCAGCTTCGGTGTCGGGTACACCAAACATCAGCCTCAAACTCCCTCTGGTGTGCGCGAACGGCGCATGGTGGCGCAAAAACCTGCATTTTCTGGTTCTAACGCCACCCGGCATAACAATTTTTATATTTCCGAAGAGAGCTCATCAAGAAGTGTCAGATACACCAAATATCAGCCGCTAAATCCCTCTGGTGTGCGCAAACGGCGCCTGGTGGCAAAAGACCTCACTTTTCTGGTGTGGGTGCCACCCGCGACCAAAACGGGTACGTACAATTGAAGGGCTTGGGTTGCCCGGGGGGAGGGCCCCCCGGACCACCTTCCCCGTCGACAGGGTACGTTCAATTGCCGGAGGTACCGGCAAGAAAAAAAAAAAAAAAAAAAAAAAAAAAAAAAAAAAAAAAAAAAAAAAAAAAAAAAAAAAAAAAAGGAATTTTGGTATTCAGGACACTCCCCTAACGCAAAAATTTGCGTGAATTCCAGAAAAATCATATCGGCATCAACATCGAGGCTGGGGCTAGCCACCCTGTCAATATGAGGTCCCAACTCCTCCTGGCTCACACAAACCATGATTTATTCCGACGAGGGTGCAGAAAATAGGCGAAACAAACAAGGAATTTTCGCATTAAGGACACTCCCCTAACGCAAATATTTGCGTGAATTCCCAAGAAAAGTATATCAGCATCATAATCGAATCTGGGGCTAGCCACCCTGTCATTATGAGCTCCCAACTCCTGGTTGACACAAACCATGATTTATTCCGACAGGGGTGCGAAAAAAAACAGGGAATTTTGCCATTCAAGACACTCCCCTAACGCAAATACTTGCGTGAATTCCAAGAAAATCATATCAGCATCAATATCGAGTCTGGCGCTAGCCACCCTGCAAATATGAGCTACCAACTTTCCTCGTTCCCACAAACCATGATTTATTCAGACAGGGGTGCGGAAATGCTGGGTGTGTGTGTGTGGGGGGGGGGGGGGGTGGGGGGGGGTGGGTACACAATGTCAATTTCCCCACTCCCCCCAAACCCCCCACCCCCTACTCCCAACACCTTTCAGGGATAATAATGATAATAATAATAATAATAATAATAATAATAATGATAATAATAATAATAATAATAATAATAATAATAATAATAATAATAATAATAATAATAGTGCTTCTCTGTCAATGGCTGATGCATGTCTGCACATGCGCCTCCATCGTCTCACCCGTGAGGGGAGTACGAAGAATTGACGATAAGCTCTAATGACACCCCCGCAAGGGCAGTTCCAACACTTCCAGACGGGCCGGTATGTTCAATGAAAATACTGGTCCAGAAATAGACCGGTATGTTCAATGAAAATACTGGTGGCACCGACGGGAATCGAACTGGCGACAGGGCCCAGATGGTAGAACTTGACCACTGGGCTATCACGGTGTCCAATAATAATAATAATAATAATAATGATAATAATAGAAATAATAGTATAACAATATATATATATATATATTGATCTGTCATGGCTGAGCCCGAGGGCCATGCGCCTCCATCCCTCGACCCAACAGGGACTACAGTGAGTATGTTGGGGAGGGAAGAGTGACTCTAACCATCCTGCATAGAAGGCCCCAAAAGGAAGTCCCTACTACCCGCACAGTGTCGGGTACCTTGCAGGAAATCAACTACAAATGATTGATCTTCCCCGCGTGAGAGCTCCACGAGACTGGGTAGGTCCCGCATGGAGGTACTCACAGGGGTAGCAGACATTTCATGCGGTCTGCCAGCGCATGAGGACGTTTTGTGGTAAGTATCTGGGACGCCTCGAAACCCGTCACCACCCCTAGATCGCGGAATGTAAATACCCCTTTGATCCCACGTGGTGTATGTCTTATAAAAAACAACACAACGACATGGCCTCGGAACCAAGACAACAACATAGCCTCGGAACCCACATCGACATAGCCTCGGAACCCACACAACAACAGAGCCTCGGAACCAACACAACTACATAGCCTCGGAACCAACACAACAACATAGCCTCGGAGCCAACACAACGACATAGCCTCGAAACCAGTGGGAAGAGGCCCAACCACCTCCTCTTCCCGTGGGGTGCCATACTGTGCACCCCTCCATTAGTATAACAATAATAATACTATTAATGATAATAACAATATTGTATTGTATTGATCCGTCATGGCCGAGCCCAAGGGCCATGCGCCTCCATCCCTCGACCCAAAAGTCACAACAGTGAATGCTAGGGAGGGAGGGAAGAGTGACTCTAGCCATCCCTGAATAGCTACCCGCTCGGCGTGTCGGGTACCTTGCAGGGAATCAACTGCAAATGATTGATGTTCCCTATGAGAGAGTTCCACAAGACTGGGTATAACTCGAAAGAAGTTACTGAAGAGGGGTAGCAGACATTTCATGGGGTCTGCAGCGCATGAAGACGTTTTGCGGTAAGTGTCTGGCACGTCTCGAAACCCGTCACCACCCCTAGATCGCGGAAGGAATATACCCCTTTGATCCCACGTGGTGTATGTCTTTTAAAAACAACACAACGACACAGCCTCGGAACCCACAACGACACAGCCTCGGAGGCGCATGTGCAGAAATGCATCAGCCATTGACAGAGAAGCACTATTATTATTATTATTATTATTATTATTATTATTATTATTATTATTATTATTATTATTATTATTAAGGAGGGGGTGCACAGTATGGCACCCTACGGGAAAGAAGGTGGTGGGCCTCTTCCCACTAGGTCCGAGGCTATGCCATTTTGTTGGTTCCATCGTCTCACCCGTGAGGGGAGTACGAAGAATTGACGATAAGCTCTAATGACACCCCCGCAAGGGCAGTTCCAACACTTCCAGACGGGCCGGTATGTTCAAGGAAAATACTGGTCCAGGAATAGACCGGTATGTTCAATGAAAATACTGGTGGCACCGACGGGAATCGAACTGGCGACAGGGCCCAGATGGTAGAACTTGACCACTGAATAATAATAATAATAATAATAGTGCTTCTCTGTCAATGGCTGATGCATTTCTGCACATGCGCCTCCATCGTCTCACCCGTGAGGGGAGTACGAAGAATTGACGATAAGCTCTAATGACACCCCCGCAAGGGCAGTTCCAACACTTCCAGACGGACCGGTATGTTCAATGAAAATACTGGTGGCACCGACGGGAATCGAACTGGCGACAGGGCCCAGATGGTAGAACTTGACCACTGGGCTATCACGGTGTCCAAAATAATAATAATAATAATAATAATAATAATAATAATAATAATAATAATAATAATAGTGCTTCTCTGTCAATGGCTGATGCAAATCTGCACATGCGCCTCCATCGTCTCACCCATGAGGGGAGTACGAAGAATTGACGATAGGCTCTAATGACACCCCCCGCACGGGCAGTTCCAACACTTCCAGACGGACCGGTATGTTCAATGAAAACACTGGTGGCACCGACGGGAATCGAACTGGCGACAGGGCCCAGATGGTAGAACTTGACCACTGGGCTATCACGGTGTCCATAAATAATAATAATAATAATAATAATAATAATAATAATAATAATAATTTATCTCCTGCCAATTGCTGAGCCAAAAGGCCATGTGCATCCAGTCCTCCATTCCATAAGGAAAGTCTCCACACCAATCGGTGGAATAAAGGAAGTGACGGCATAGAACATTACTCTAGGAGCTTTATACCAATCAGCCCATTGAAAAGGACCAATGGCCTATGTACTCCCTAATAATAATAATAATAATAATAATAATAATAATAATAATAAAAGAATCAGCCTCTAAACCCCTCTAGCACAGCTCTTAGAGCCTTGGAGCATATTCTCAGCCATTCATTTTGACACTACAGCCAGAATCTTCGTAAATCTGTATTTCAACTGGTTCGCTACCTAGAGCGCGTCCCGAGGTTGTGAAAACCAAAAAATCAGCCTCTCAAACCCTTCTGGAAGAACTTTGGGAGCATTCTCAGCCATTCATTTTGGTGCCGGCTAATCCGCTTCGGGTACGTACAATGGCGCGGCTGGTCCCGGGGGGAGCCTCCCCCCCCCCTGCCCTCCTTTCCAGTCGACAGGGTACGTTCGATTGCAGGAGGTAACCGGCAAAAACCCTGCTGGCACAACTCTTACAGCCTTGGAGCATTTAAGCAATTCATTTTGGTGCCAGTAAAATCTGCTTTGGGTACGTACGATTGCGGGATGGGTTTCCCGGGGGGAGGGCCCGACCCCACCTTCGTCGACAGGTTACGTTAAATTGCCAGCGGCACCGGCAAATACTCCCCCCAAAAAAAAGGCATTTTGGCATTCAGGACACTCCCTAACGCAAATATTTGCATGAATTCCAAAAAAAAAAAAAAAAAAAAAAAAAACCCAACATCAACATCGAGTCTGGGGCTAGCCACCCTGCAATTATGAGCTCCCAACTCCTCCTGGTTCCCGCAAACCATGATTTATTCCGACAGGGGTGCCGATTTGCTGGGGTGTGTGTGTGTGTGGTGGGGGGGGGGGGGGGCACAATTTTCATTTGCCCCCTCCCCCTACTCCCAACACCTTTCAGGGATAATGATAACAGTAATAATAGTGATAATTATAATAATAGTAGACTTATCAGTCAAGTGGCCCTTGATCCTGACTGACATGTGCCTCCATACGTGTCACGGAGTCCGATAACGTTGCTCCGCTCCAAAGATGATGATGATGATGATGATGATAATAATAATAATAATAATAATAATAATAGTGCTTCTCTGTCAATGGCTGATGCAAATCTGCACATGCGCCTCCATCGTCTCACCCGTGAGGGGAGTACGAAGAATTGACGATAGGCTCTAATGACACCCCCGCACGGGCAGTTCCAACACTTCCAGACGGACCGGTATGTTCAATGAAAATACTGGAGGCACCGACGGGAATCGAACTAATAATAAAAATAATAATAATAATAGTGCTTCTCTGTCAATGGCTGATGCATTTCTGCACATGCGCCTCCATCGTCTCACCCGTGAGGGGAGTACGAAGAATTGACGATAAGCTCTAATGACACCCCCGCAAGGGCAGTTCCAACACTTCCAGATGGGCCGGTATGTTCAATGAAAATACTGGTCCAGACGGATCGGTATGTTCAATGAAAATACTGGTGGCACCGACGGGAATCGAACTGGCGACAGGGCCCAGATGGTAGAACTTGACCACTGGGCTATCACGGTGTCCAATAATAATAATAATAATAATAATAATAATAATAATTATAGTGCTTCTCTGTCAATGGCGGATGCAAATCTGCACATGTGCCTCCATCGTCTCACCCGCGAGGGGAGTACGATGTGATCGATAGCTCTACTGACATCCCCGAGGGCAGCTCCAAGCCTTCCAGACGCCTTCCAGACCGACCAATACCTTCAAAGAAAACATACTTTGAAAATACTGGCACCGTGAACTGGCGACAGGCCCCAGATGGTACATGACCAGTGGGCTATCAACATAATGAATGGCTGAGAATGCTCCAAGGCTCTCAGAGTTGTGCCAGAATGTTTATGTCGGTTACCTCCTGCAATGTACGTACCCTGTCGACTGTTGAAAGGGGGGGGTGCCCCCCCCCCCCCCCCGGAACCCAAGCCCTGTAATTGTACGTACCCGAAGCGACTTTACCGGTACCAAAATGAATGGCTAACCATGCTCCAAGGCTCTAAGAGTTGTGCCAGAAGGGTTTATGCCGGTTACCTCCGGCAATTGAACGTATCCTGTCGACTGTGGAAAGGGGGTGTTGGGGGGCACTCCCCCGGGAACCCAAGCCCTCTAATTGTACGTACCCGAAGCGACTTTGCCGTCACCAAAATGATTGGCCGAGAATGCTCCAAGGCTCCCAAGGTTGTGCCAGAAGGATTGAGAGGCTGGTTTTTTGGTTTTCACAACTTCGAGACGCGCGCTAGGTAGTGAACCAGCTGAAATAGAGATTTACGAAGATTTTGGCAAAGTAGTGCCAACATGAATGGCTGAGAATGCTCCAAGGCTCTAAGAGTTGTACCAGAGTTGAGAGGCTGATTCTTTGTGTTTTCGCAAGCTTGTCGTCTTTTTTTTAAGGGATATAGTCGAAATTATGTAATGATAAAGTAATGCCAAAATGAATGGCTCGAGGCTGCAAAAATTGTGCATGTGAGAATGAGAGGAAAAGCGACCTTGAGAAGAGGGGGGGGGGGGGGGGCGCGAATTCGCGCACCGCAAACATCCTTTTAGATGTTGGCGCAGCCCCCAGTTATTATTATTATGATTATCATTTTTATTCCTGAAAGGTGTTGGTCAAGGGGGTGGGGGGTTTGGGGGGAGGGGCAAATGAAAATTGTGTACCCCACCCACCCACCCCCACCCCCATTTTCGCATCCCTGTCCTGTAAATCATGTTTTGTGGGAACGAAAAGGAGTTGGGAACTCATATTTGCAGGGTTGCTAGCCCTACACTCGATATTGATGCTGTTATAGTTTTCTTTGGAATTCACGCAAATATTTGCGTTAGGGCAGTGTCCTGAATGCCAAAATTCCCTTTTTTTTTGGCCTTTTTTTTGCACCCCCATCCCTATAAATCATGGTTTGTGGGAACCAGGAGGAGTTGGGAGCTCATATTGGCAGGGTGGCTAGCCTCAGACTCGATGTTGATGCTTATATGATTTTTTTTGGAATTCACGCAAATATTCGCGTTAGAGGAATGTCCTGAATGCTAAATTTCCTTGTTTTTTTGGGCCTTTTTTTGCACTCCCCATCCCTATAAATCATGGTTTGTGGGAACCAGGAGGAGTTGGGAGTTCATATGGCAGGGTAGCTAGCCCCAGACTCGATGTTGATGCTGATATAGTTTTTTTGGAATTCACGCAAATATTTGCGTTAGGGGAGTGTCCTGAATGCCATTTCCTTCTTTTTTAGCAGTACTTGCCGGTGCCTTCGGCAATTGGACGCACCCTGTCGACGGGGCCAGGGGGGTCTGGGGGGCCCTCCCCCCGGGAACCTCAGCCCGGCGTTTGTACGTACCCGTTTTGGTCGCGGGTGGCACCCACAACAGAAAATTGAGGTCTTGTGCCACCAGGCGCCGTTTGCGCACACCAGAGGGAGTTGGCGGCTGATATTTGGTGTATCTGACACTTTTTGATGAGCTCTCTTCGAAAATATAACAATCGTGGCGCCGGGTGGCATATACACAGGAAAATTGAGGTTTTTGCGCCACCAGGCGCCGTTTGCGCACACCTGAGGGAGTTTGAGGCTGATGTTTGGTGTACCCGACACCTCTCGGTGCGCTCTCTTCGGAGATAAAAAAGTTTTGGACGCGGATGGCACAAACCCAGAGATTTTAGGTTTTTGTGCCACCAGAGCTTACACTTGCGTTCTGCTGGTACCTCCGGCAATTGAACGTACCCTGTCGACGGGGAAGGGGGGGGGGGGGGGGGGATCCCCCGGGAACCCTAGCCCGAGGAGGGGGGGGGGGGCGGGAAGCGCACCGCAAACCATCCTTTCAGGTGTTGGCACAGCCCCTAGTTATTATTATTATTATTATTATTATTATTATTATTATTCGAGTCTTTGGAGCGGAGCCGCGTCACCGAACGGTCCCGTGCTACCAATGGAGGCACATGTCCGACAGGATCAAAGGCCAATTGACTGATAAGTCTATTATTATTATTATTATTATTATTATTATGGAGGGGTGCACAGTATGGCACCCCACGGGAAGAGGAGGTGGTTGGGCCTCTTCCCACTGGTTTCGAGGCTATGTCGTTGTGTTGGCTCCGAGGCTATGTTGTTGTGTTGGTTCCGAGGCTATGTAGTTGTGTTGGTTCCGAGGCTCTGTTGTTGTGTGGGTTCCGAGGCTATGTCGATGTGGGTTCCGAGGCTATGTTGTTGTCTTGGTTCCGAGGCCATGTCGTTGTGTTGTTTTTTATAAGACATACACCACGTGGGATCAAAGGGGTATTTACATTCCGCGATCTAGGGGTGGTGACGGGTTTCGAGGCGTCCCAGATACTTACCACAAAACGTCCTCATGCGCTGGCAGACCGCATGAAATGTCTGCTACCCCTGTGAGTACCTCCACGCGGGACCTACCCAGTCTCGTGGAGCTCTCACGCGGGGAAGATCAATCATTTGTAGTTGATTTCCTGCAAGGTACCCGACACTGTGCGGGTAGTAGGGACTTCCTTTTGGGGCCTTCTATGCAGGATGGTTAGAGTCACTCTTCCCTCCCCAACATACTCACTGTAGTCCCTGTTGGGTCGAGGGATGGAGGCGCATGGCCCTCGGGCTCAGCCATGACAGATTAATATATATTATTATTATTATTATTATTATTATTATTATTATTATTATTATTATTATTATTGTTATTTATGGACACCGTGATAGCCCAGTGGTCAAGTTCTACCATCTGGGCCCTGTCGCCAGTTCGATTCCCGTCGGTGCCACCAGTATTTTCATTGAACATACCGGTCCGTCTGGAAGTGTTGGAACTGCCCTTGCGGGGTGTCATTAGAGCCTATCGTCAATTCTTCGTACTTTCCTCACGGGTGAGACGATGGAGGCGCATGTGCAGATTTGCATCAGCCATTGACAGAGAAGCACTATTATTGTTATTATTGTTATTATTGTTATTATTATAATAGTAATAGTAATAATAGTAATAATAGTAGGCTTCCTCAGACTATAGCATCAGATCCAGATCCTGGACATGTGCCTCCATTTAGTAATAATAGTAATAATAATAATAATAATAGGCTTCCTCAGACTATAGCATCAGATCCAGATCCTGGACATGTGCCTCCATTAATAATAATAATAATAATAGTGCTTCTCTGTCAATGGCTGATGCAAATCTGCACATGCGCCTCCATCATCTCACTCGTGAGGGGAGTACGAAGAATTGACGATAGGCTCTAATGACACCCCCGCACGGGCAGTTCCGACACTTCCAGACGGACCGGTATGTTCAATGAAAATACTGGTGGCACCGACGGGAATCGAACTGGCGACAGGGCCCAGATGGTAGAACTTGACCACTGGGCTATCACGGTGTCCAATAATAATAATAATAATAATAATAATAATAATAATAATAATAATAATAATAATAATAATAATAATAATAATAATAGTGCTTCTCTGTCAATCGCTGATGCAAATCTGCACATGCGCCTCCATCGTCTCACCCGTGAGGGGAGTACGAAGATTTGACGATAGGCTCTAATGACACCCCCGCAAGGGCAGTTCCAACACTTCCAGACGGACCGGTATGTTCAATGAAAATACTGGTGGCACCGACGGGAATCGAACTGGCGACAGGGCCCAGATGGTAGAACTTGACCACTGGGCTATCACGGTGTCCAAAATAATAATAATAATAATAATAATAGTGCTTCTCTGTCAATGGCTGATGCATTTCTGCACATGCGCCTCCATCGTCTCACCCGTGAGGGGAGTACGAAGAATTGACGATAAGCTCTAATGACACCCCCGCAAGGGCAGTTCCAACACTTCCAGACGGGCCGGTATGTTCAATGAAAATACTGGTCCAGACGGATCGGTATGTTCAATGAAAATACTGGTGGCACCGACGGGAATCGAACTGGCGGCAGGGCCCAGATGGTAGAACTTGACCACTGGGCTATCACGGTGTCCATAATAATAATAATAATAATAATAATAATAGTGCTTCTCTGTCAATGGCTGATGCATTTCTGCACATGCGCCTCCATCGTCTCACCCGTGAGGGGAGTACGAAGAATTGACGATAAGCTCTAATGACACCCCCGCAAGGGCAGTTCCAACACTTCCAGACGGGCCGGTATGTTCAATGAAAATACTGGTCCAGATGGATCGGTATGTTCAATGAAAATACTGGTGGCACCGACGGGAATCGAACTGGCGACAGGGCCCAGATGGTAGAACTTGACCACTGGGCTATCACGGTGTCAATAATAATAATAATAATAATAATAATAATAATAATAATAATAATAATAACATACTTGCTTGCCGAGCATGGTCTTAGGCTGTTCGCCTGGTGGTTGTGCCTGCAATTCTCCTGCAGCTGCGGGCAGGCTCAGTAGGCTACTTTCGCTCTCCAGCAGGTCCGAGGGTGACTCCTCTGTTTCCATCGCGGAGCTTGCAGACGAGCTGGTGTCTTCGTTGGCATCAGACAATGACTGATAAGCGTCCTTGTTTTCATATCTACGCACGCCTCGGCGTTTGGAAGATAAGCCAGCTTTTGCGCGGGTTGGTGGCTGATGAGGAAGGATAAAGAAGAGAAAGGCCAAACCAACGCAAACAGTGCCATCAGTAATGAAGCCTGGCTCCTTGAACCAGGAAGACCAGCCTGCACAACACAGTTCACCTTGTTTTCTGTGCTTGGAATGTTTCTTTCCTCGCACACCCTAGAGATATTAGCCTCAATGCGATCCGCTTTGCAGAATGCATGGTGACATCGGAGCACACCTGGTGCAAACCCGAAGTCTCGCGTAAACCACGTCAAAATGAGCAGTAAGAAGATGCACATAACCACTTTTTGATTGCGATCCAGAGGCCCTAGCTTGTTAATCTGGACCAGCAAAGAGCAGATAATTATTCCTGACAAGAACGTTCTGCAAACTTTTCCCAACCTGTTCCACGAAAATGGTATCAGCCTGTTGGACGTGTCTGAACGGGTCGTTCGACGAAAAGCCGATAAAGCGCAGAACCAACAAGGCCCAGGTGCCCAGAACCAGAATCTGAGAACAAACCACAGCACGAGAACAAAATGAAGAATCTGTGGAAAGCGAAAACACTGTTCTGAACTTCCAAAAATTTTTGTCTTACATGTTTGACAAAAACATATCTCACGTACGACGAGACTAAAGCTCCAACGTGGCAAACTAAATTATGTTACAAAGCTGGTGTGATAAACTACAAATACGGGTTGGGAAGAGAGAAACATGACCACGGAAAGCGGGAAACCGTAGAGGATCCATGTAGCGAAGGTAATGGGCGGCTGGAAACAAAGAAGAAGATATACACATAGTTAATCGAGCCGTGCATGCAGCACCATTCTAGATTGTCTAGTGTTTTTTGAGTCACCCATCTTTTTTATCTTCTCCTTCGCTCTTTGTTCGCTGAGCTGCCTGTTGCTGGTTCGCTCCTAACGTTGTGATTATTGTTGTGCTCTGATGAACGACAAGAGCATATGTATGTATGTGCATCGGTTGTCAAAAGTGGAGCGTACAGCTTCAGGAAAAAGGCTTGTGTAGATTCCCACAAACGTGAGATTGGTCCCGGTTCCAATGGTTGTGGACATGCCACCAAGCGTTGTTGCATAGCCTACGACAATCCAGAACATCCCATGCTTTGAACTGCGTGATTTGGCAGGCAGCACGATACAATCTGGTAGCGATAAGACATTCCAAGATGGCTACTGATCTTCTCTCTTGAGAGCAGGACGACCGATGGAGATAACAAGAGCTTTTCTAAAATTGTGATAGGCCACCATGTCCGACGACCCTCCCACAGTTCCTTCCGTGGTGACAGAAAAGGAGGACGAGGAGGAGCGGTTGGGAGGAGACTCGTGGGAGGCGTTGGATGTGGCGACATGGAAGGGTGAAACCCCGCTGGTACGCTCGGACGTGGAGTCTTTGTGTTCGACTTCCTATGTCACGATTCGGTCCTGTCTGAGCGTGCAGTGAGTGGCATATTTTGTACCTTGCGCTCTTCACTGGAATCATCTTTTCCATCCAACATTGATGTCTATTAGATACATACAGCGCTGCCAGGAACAGTAAGCAAAAGACTAGGGGTCAAATAGAGCAAGGGGTCCGGGTATGGACCGTGGCCGTGGCCATGGGCATCAGAAGAACCTAAGGTTTGTCAGTGAAGAAAAAAAAAAAAGGGGGGGGGGGGGGATTTGGAAGGGGCGGGTGAGCATCATAGCCTCATGCAAGATATGCTCATTACAGCAACACAACTGCATACGCACAAATTGAGGGTGGGCACGAGAAAAAAAGGAAAGAGATACCCTACACACATTTTTATGCATTGGAACGACTAGAAGCAAGGGGAGGGAAGAGGTAAAATGATGCCAGCAAGAAATGAATCCTGGTGACAGTACCGCAGTGGCTGTGTTGCTCAGCCTATGGGACACAAGCCGCCATATGATGTTAGTTTATCAGTCAAAGTGAAGCACATCAAATTATGCGACAGACCACATGCTGATGAGCGCCGCGACACACATAAAAGCAAGTAGTAAAGGCTTTGCGCGGACTCCAATCTTCGATAAGATCGTGAGAGCGATGAACTTGTGTAAATTATACGCTTCGATTGCACACCCGAAAAGAGATGAGCCTAGCATTCGCATGCCCAGGTAATTTTGGAAAAGTTTATCTGTATTTTTTGTGCTTTCGAGGTAATGAGGTACTGACCGAAGACAACCATCAAGATGTCGTTCATATATAAAGCAGAAACCTCCTTGCCACTCATGATGCCGAGCAGAGGAAACGATATGACTGGCAATAGCGCTGTCACAGCAAGCGGGACAAGCTCTAGCGTCCACATCACAGCCATGGTAACGGCCACTCCCGCTGTGCGAGAAGTTATATTCGAGCCGCACAGCTCGCTGAAGAGAAATGGCGATGTGGCTGCGAAGACCAGTACGATC
>WBZZ01006864.1:17500-20000 GCA_019918135.1 Paulinella micropora | reverse complement strand
CAAAATGGTAAACGTCTCATTCCGCCCCAAAAATTTCTCGCTAACACGTGTTTTTCTGCCTTGCCCCCTCTTGCTTGCTCCCCACATCCACAGGTATGCTCGTCCTCAGCATTTTCAGCCTATCTGTTGCCTTCCTGCACATACCAGGTTCCAGTCGTCAACACATCTACTCCTTTCCTCACATCACACATGTTCCACTTTTTCCCCCAACTTTCTATCTCCTACATATCTTTTTCAACCATCTATACAAATCCGCAACTCATTCATTCCACAACAAACCATTTTCTTCTTTCTTTTTTTTCTCAAACGTCCATAAGGATAATGCACTCATGGGGTGGCTATGTTATCTGGTGTGTGCTTTATGCCATTCGGATTCGGTCCTTCTTTTCTCGGCACACGCTTGGCAATATGCATTCCAATTTTAAAAGGTATTCTCTCTCCTGCCCACTCTTCCCATTTTTTCTCCTTTTATATTTCTACACACTATCCATTTTTACACGCCCCTGCCTGCATCTCTTTACCCAAAATCTCGGAAATTCATGCACCAATTTTCACGCTTCGTTCCAACAAACAGGTATTTCACATGATACACATGTAAACAACTTGAGAGAGCGAAAGCTGCGTGTGTTCTCGTAGAGGCGGGAGGACTATGTGTCACTCCATCTTAAAACATGCGTGCATACATACACACATATATACATACATACATACATACATACATACATACATACCTACCTACTACCTACTTACTTACCTACATACATACATACCTATGTACGTACGTACGTACATACACATATACATACATACATACATACATACATATATGCATACATACATACATGCAGACATGCATGCATGCATGCATACATACATACATACATACATGCATGGTTTGTATGTCTTCATACTTGTGGTAGGTGTATTTGTAAAAACGTAACATACATAAATACGTACATGGATGCATCAGTGGTACATACACACACATACATACATACATACGTACATACATACATACATACACCCTCTAGATTGAGATCTACATACATACATACATGCATACATACATACATACATACACACCCCACCTTTCACCTCTTTTCCACACCTTTCCGTTCCCAAGCAAAAGGTAACTCAACTTTTCCCGCCTTAAAACATTTTCGCTGTCACACGTGTTTTCTGGCCTGGCTCCCTTTCTTGCTTGCCTCCACAACCCATCGTATGCTCGTCCTCAGCTTTCTCAACTTATCTGTTGCCTCTTCCTGCATATACCAGGTTCCAATCTTCAACACATCTCCCCATTTCCTAACATCACACCTCTCCCCTTTTCCCCACTCTCCATCTCTTACACTCCCCCTTTATTCACCATCTGTCCTATTCCACAACTCATACTTCCATTCCACAACTCATGCTTCACCATTTTGTCACATGTCCCTCTTGATTTTGCACTCATGGAGTGGCTGTATTGTCTTTATGGTTTCATTTTCGGTTCCTGTTCTTCTATCGTACGCATCCACTTGACAATATGGTCATTTCCATATGAAAAGGTCTGCCTACCTCCTACCCATCTCTACTGTTTTATACTTCTCCCCATAATATTCCTTTGCCCTTACACATATATCCCTCCTACATATCCTTACCCACATCTATTACATCTAAATCTCGGAAATCCACGCGAAATTTGACGCTTTGTTACAAAGTACAGGTATTTCATATGCTACATATGAGCACAACTTGAGAGAGCGTCAGCTGTGCGTGTTATTCTCGTAGAGGGCGGGAGGAGTATGTGAGTCTCTCCATCTTAAAACAACCATACATACATACATATACATACATACATGCATATATACATACACACACATACATACATACCGGCATACATACATACATATATACATACATACATATAAATACATACATACATACAATACATACATACATACATTCTTACAACATACATACATACATACATATATACATACATACATACATACATGCATGCATGCATGCATACATACATATACATACATACATACATACATAAAAACATACATACATACATATATACAAACATACACACATACATACATGCATACATTACATACATTACATACATACATACAGAATACATACATACATACATACATACATACATACATACATATGTACATATGCACATACATACATACATAAATACATACATATATGCATACATACATATGTACATACATATGTGTACATACATACATACATACATGCATACATACATGCATGCATGCATGCATACATACATACATACATACATACATACATACATACATACATACATACCCCGCTTATTCCTACAAGTGGTAAGTATTTTATTAAAACAGTGTTCGTAAAAAAACTCTACACATACATACATACATAAATCTTAAAACATAAATACATACATACCATACATAACATACATAACATAACATAACATAACATAATATAACATAATATAACATAATATAAC
>WBZZ01006864.1:0-12500 GCA_019918135.1 Paulinella micropora | reverse complement strand
CATTAGTTGGGCGCGCGCAACGGCCGCACGAATCACGAGCACCGAGACGGTCTTCCATCTGCACGCACGTATATTGCTCGCATGTCGCTGTTGCAGTCGAACGTCCAGCAGGCAATTGAGAGAGGACATGCTGTAGAGATCAGTGAAGAGGTGACTCCCTTTCCTGGATTTACGGCATCTTGTTTGCAACTAATGCTGTTTGGCTTGGTGCTCGTGGCAGGACCTTTTCAGCACTGTGTTGGACGACTCAGCCCTGCCCCCTACTTTGAAAACGGGTACGATTGAACCACAGGCCACCAGCCAGACAACGGGACTTGTTTGCGTCCTAGCGGAAAAAGCAAAAGATGAGACCAACAGTAAGCCGACGGCACAACCTGAGGAAAATGGACCTACGAAACAAGCCGAAGCCAGCGAGGCGACCGCGGCGGAGGAAGAAACCAAAACCGAAAAAGAGGAAGTTTCCGACGCGGACGGAGCCGAAAAGAAGGAAAAGAAGGAAAAGAAAAAGAAGGAAAAAAAGAAATCGAAATTCAGCAAGCACGCAAAGTAACTCTTTTGTTCACTTGTTCTTGTTTGAATGCTCGAATGGCTGTGCTCTGCAGAGAATTTGTGATGAGTTCCAAAGCTCCTGAGTTCGTGCCTACTCAGGGGATGGTGCAGAGTCCAGCAGCGCCGCCGTAAGTTGCACGCAATTTGCCACAGTCTGCTGAACGATTGATGTGGCTAACAGGCAACCAAATGTCATGACCCCGCAACAGGCACAACAGATTCAGTTCCAGCAGGCGGCAGCTTTGCAGCAAATGTATCTGCAACAACAGCAGCAACAGCAACAGTTTCGATTCGCTGCCGCTGCGGCACAAGGAGGGCGTGTCCAGATGGTTCGTCAGTTACCGTTTCTCATCTATGAGAAAATGTTCCCTTGCGATTGCTTCTGCCTCGCATTTGCATGACTCACTTCAACTCGTGTGCAGATGCAGCCAATGGTGTTTGGGCGCGTGTACCAACCTGGCGTGCGCATGATGGCCCCTTCGGTCATACCCGCTGGGCAAACTTTCCCGCAGACGAGCTTTGAGGCGCTCTACACTCCCGCCCAAATGCAGCAGCTGCAAATGCAAATGCAGTTGCAGCAACAGCAGCAAGTTATGCCGCAATTTGCAACAGGTCTGCAAACATGGTGAAGACGTTAAAAAATATATACCTGTTTTTGTTGTCGTCTCTTCGTTTTTTTTTTTTTTTTTGTTGTTGTTGTTGTTGTTGTTGTTGTTGTTGTTTTATCAGCGATGGCGAGACCGCGTCCTTATGGAAATGGCGGGCAGGCGCAACAGCAGCAGCAACAACAAAACCAGCAACAACAGCAACAGCAACAAAAGCAACAGCAACAACAAAAGCAACACCAGCAACATCAACACCAACAACACCAACAACATCAGCAGCAACATCAGCAGCACCAGCAGCAGCAGCAACATCCAACACCACAGCAACAGGCATCACCACAGCAACATCCTCCTCAGCAGCCGCAACAGCAACAGCCACAACAGCAAATTCGACGTGGACCCCCAGGCCAAGTCTGGAACGAAAAGGACCAGAGCAACGGACCTTCATGAGGCTATCACTTTGCCACCATTTCTTTTGATGTCTTATCTTACTCCAATGTCATTGTAGCCAATTCCATAAGATTCCCTCAACCTTTGAAAATTATTATTATTACTATTACTGGTATTATTATTATTATTATTATTATTATTATTATTATTATTATTATTATATGGAGGCACATGTCCAGGATCTGGATCTGATGCTATAGTCTGAGGAAGCCTATTATTATTATTATATTTATTATTATTATTATTATTATTATTATTATTATTATTATTATTATTATTATTGGACACCGTGATAGCCCAGTGGTCAAGTTCTACCATCTGGGCCCTGTCGCCAGTTCGATTCCCGTCGGTGCCACCGGTATTTTCATTGAACATACCGGTCCGTCTGGAAGTGTTGGAACTGCCCTTGCGGGGGTGTCATTAGAGCCTATCGTCAATTCTTCGTACTCCCCTCACGGGTGAGACGATGGAGGCGCATGTGCAGATTTGCATCAGCCATTGACAGAGAAGCACTATTATTATTATTATTATTATTATTATTATTATTATTATTATTATTATTATTATTTGGACACCGTGATAGCCCAGTGGCCAAGTTCTACCATCTGGGCCCTGTCGCCAGTTCGATTCCCGTCGGTGCCACCAGTATTTTCATTGAACATACCGATCCGTCTGGACCAGTATTTTCATTGAACATACCGGCCCGTCTGGAAGTGTTGGAACTGCCCTTGCGGGGGTGTCATTAGAGCTTATAGTCAATTCTTCGTACTCCCCTCACGGGTGAGACGATGGAGGCGCATGTGCAGAAATGCATCAGCCATTGACAGAGAAGCACTATTATAATTATTATTATTATTATTATTATTATTATTATTATTATTATTATTATTATTATTATTATCACTGTGAACAACGATGATAATGTGATGATGATGATGATAATGACGGTGATAATAATAATAATAATAATAATAATAGTGTATCTCCTGCCAATTGCTGAGCCAAAAGGCCATGTGCATCCAGTCCTCCATTCCATAAGGAAAGTCTCCACACCAATCGGTGGAATAAAGGAAGTGACGGCATAGAACATTACTCTAGGAGCTTTATACCAATCAGCGCATGGAAAGGACCGATGGCCTATGTACTCCCTAATAATAATAATAATAATAATAATAATAATAATAATAATAATAATAATAATAATAATACTATATCTGAGGCGTACTGATGCAGCTAATGGCATATCCTCAACGGACATAAGCCTCCAATACCCTTGTTCGAGGTCCTCCACCCCCCCGTGTCAGTCTCTCGCCTGATGATCGGGGCCACCGATGGAGCTCCTGAGGGCAAGACTGCACTAAGCCGAGGTTATTCCGCAGTCCCAGCAACCTCTTGCAAGACGTCACCGAATGTGCAAGTGCATACACCAAGCGCGGTTTCTAGAGCTGCCTCGAAACCCCACCCATAACGATCTGGTGTCTGCTGGGTCCTGGGCTATCAACCAGCATATGCGGAGTTTAAGATCTTTTACGCGCGCAACGACCCTCCTCCCCAGCATCTACCACCAAATGGTTTTGAGTTGGCATCACAATAATAATAATAATAATAATAATAATAATAATAATAGTGCTTCTCTGTCAATGGCTGATGCATTTCTGCACATGCGCCTCCATCGTCTCACCCGTGAGGGGAGTACGAAGAATTGACGATAAGCTCTAATGACACCCCCGCAAGGGCAGTTCCAACACTTCCAGACGGGCCGGTATGTTCAATGAAAATACTGGTCCAGAAATAGACCGGTATGTTCAATGAAAATACTGGTGGCACCGACGGGAATCGAACTGGCGACAGGGCCCAGATGGTAGAACTTGACCACTGGGCTATCACAGTGTCCATTAATAATAATAATAATAATAATAATAATAACAATAATAATAATAATAATAGGCTTCCTCAGACTATAGCATCAGATCCAGATCCTGGACATGTGCCTCCATAATAATAATAATAATAATAATAATAATAATAATAATAATAATAATAATAATAGTGCTTCTCTGTCAATGGCTGATGCATTTCTGCACATGCGCCTCCATCGTCTCACCCGTGAGGGGAGTACGAAGAATTGACGATAGGCTCTAATGACACCCCCGCAAGGGCAGTTCCAACACTTCCAGACGGACCGGTATGTTCAATGAAAATACCGGTGGCACCGACGGGAATCGAACTGGCGACAGGGCCCAGATGGTAGAACTTGACCACTGGGCTATCACGGTGTCCAATAATAATAATAATAATCATCATAATCATAATCATAATAGTAACTTTAATTATTCACACTTTAATATTTTGCGCTATAACCCATCCTCGCAGGCTAAGAGGCGGACCTGGCTGATAGGTCAGCGACTAATTACGTGAAGATATGCATCTTCACTGTGATTTCAGCCTAACGCGGCTCTTGCTTATGACGGACGTGGTCTGAGCTTAGTTAGCGCAAATTATTGAAGTGAATTGTAATCGAAGACATTCAAGTTAGCACACTTTGATCCACATTTATATAAAAAAGTTCTATCTTATTAAAAAGTTTAACTTATAAAAAAATTATGTATTAAAAAGTTCTATCTTACAAAAATAATCTGACTTTTCAAAAAAATTTGTTGCAATTATCTTTTTTATACACATAACTTTTTTACTTGTAATATTTATAACTTTTTTCTAGTCTAACTTCTGACTGTATATGTTAGTGGTTGCCAGATCAATTGCCCCCTTGTTATTCTCGTACACAACCGGTGGCTTACCCAAATTTTGCTTGGCAATGTCTTTGGCTACTCTGCCACCGGCGATTCCGTTGATAACTTGAAGTTTGCGATCTTTTCCTGTCCATGCAGGCATGCGTCCATCGCGTAGATATCCGCCTCGCAGGTGGACTCCTCCGGAGGCGCTTCCATCTGAACATGTCCCTCCTGCGTTTTCTCCTCAGGTGGAGGTAGCGTCCCCACCGCCTCCGCTTGCAGGTCTTGCTGCTTCGCCAGCAGCTTTTCCCTCCTTTCCTTGCTACGCGGCCCACGCGGCTTCGGTAATTCCACTGTAATTGTGCGCTTCATACACAGCGGGTTTACCGATCCACCAAGCATGAAGTGAATTACGGCAAGTCGAGCCCTGCGATCGCCCCAGTCACACTTCCAATTTGCGTCTGTGTAGGACGTCAGGCGCGTACTTTCCTTTTGGTAGAAACGAACTCCTCGCCGCGCGGTGCACTGAAGGTACCTCATCACTTGTCCCGCCTCTTGGAAGGGGAACATTTTTGGCTTTGACGTATAGCGCGCCATCTCCGCCACCTGCCCTAGCGTGTCATGCCTCGTCACCCTCACCCAGATGAGTATTCCGCAGATATGGTAAGGCGAGAATTCTTCCAGTACACTCGGGACTCCCACGCGGCACCACTGCATTAGCCACTGCGAATCCACAGACGCTAAGTCCTTTGTCTTGAGCCGCTCGCTCGCCTCCTTAATAAAGGTTTCCTGGAATAACTTGACAGTTCGCCCCAACTCCGAATGCAGTCCATCATCGATGTCGATCACCACCACTCCCGTTGGCGGTTCACTTTTGAATACCTTAAAGCGGCTTTCGCCCGCCTCCCGGAACTTCTCCTTCGCCTCCTCGTCGCCGAAGCACATCATGATGTCGTCTACATGCACGAACCCGATGTCAGGCTGACTCATTCCCGAACTCCAGCGGAAGAAGAAGCACGGAAAAGCCTTGTGCTGTTCAAAACCTTGCGATACCATGAAGGGTACTAGCACTTGCATCCTCCATTTTCTTCCTGCATCCGGTCGACCGTACAGCGCCCTTACCATTTCCCACAAGTAGAGGAGGGTGGGACCAGATAGGTGGGCCGCATTCCCGACTACTCTACTTCAGCCTCTGTGTAGGCAGTGCCCACATCAAACTTACCCAACACTAGGTCATAGAAAGTCACCAACATGAAGACGCCCAGGATAGTCATGGTGCATGGGGTCGGAAAAGTTCGTTGCCCGTAGTGCTCTCCTTGTACCATGGAGTATCCCTTTGCCACCAGTCGGCTCTTGTACTTGAGCACTTTTCCGCCCGATTCTTTTGTCGCGTCTGCGTACCTCCCCGGCACAAGTCCCGCTCCGGCACGGACTCCCTCTTTCGCCTCGTGAAGCATCCTTGCGCCCACAGGGTTGCTATCTCTTGCGCTCTTGCGTCTTCAAACTTTCCCGAAGCGGTAGCTTCCTTCTCCGCCACCGGACGCGTAAAGGTAGCCGCCAGTGCCCGCTCACGTACTGCCCATTTCAGGATTTCAGTGTCTAGCATCTTTTCCACTTCATTTTCTGTCTCCTCCCCTTCGAACCGCACGAAATGGGCCGGCTGCAACTTTTTCCCTTGTCGAATTGGATCGCATTCTCCTTCCACTGCGCCCTTCCGAGTCTTACTCTTCCATTCGGGGCCGTAGGTCCTCTTTGCCCAATTCCAGCCCCACTCCTTTGCAGGCACTTCTACGATCAGACCCCGAGTCACCTCTCGTGTCTCGTCCGTTTGTTCCTCCGAGCGTTCCTTCCTCCTTTTCTACTTTGACCACAGCTATGCGATCGCTGTCTTGCGCCCCTTCTGATTTGACAAACAGTTCCTCCAGATCAGCGTTGATCAGGGTATCTTGGGCCTCGTCCACCTTCAACCCGGCCGCCTTCCAAATTTTTACTAGGATGGGCCATGCCGGTTGATTCTCCTTAAAGTTGACTAGGTCACGCCAACGCTTGACCTCCCCCTGGACTAAAACCACGTGCGCGGAGGTCTCCAAGTCCAACCCCATCCATGCCGCGGGCAATGAGCGGTCCTCCTCCTTTCTTAGCCCATGGTACTTCTTGTCAAGCACCGCATGACAAAGGCATCCAAAGGTGTGCAGCAACGACAGCCAATCCACGTTTTTCTCGTAAGGGAACATGGTGAATAGTCGCGGCTCTTTGCCTCCCGGTGGCGGCGTCAGGTTATGCAGTAGCCCAACGTGCAGTAGCGCGTAACCCAAGTACACATATGGCAGTTGCGCTCTCTTTAGTAGTTTCCTCGCCCCCGCCCAGATATGCTTCTGCGAGACTTCCACTAGAGCCTGCTTGTTGGAATCGTTCCTAACTGCGTATCGCGGGCGCACCCCAACACTTTCGATCAGGTCATTGAAGACTTGCGATCTCTGATAAGCGCAGTCTCCCCGTATTTGCTTAACCCTGTTTCCGGTCTGGGTCCTACTCATCCGGAACACCTTGCTTGCAACCACGGACTGCCGCTGCAACTCCGCGTTCAGGAGAAGCTCCAAGTTGGTGTATCCCACGGTGTCCTCTACCATTGCCATGATGCATCGCTCTCCGTTAAGTAGAGGCCTTGCCAGCAGCGCCGAGGTGTCCACCGACCAGCCTTCACCCTTCTCCTTCATTCTGGTTCCATGCGCCTTCGCTCGATGAGGCGGCTTTTGGGCTCCACCCGCCGGACACTCCTGACACTCCTTGCTAACGTCTTGTTGACGTTCACTAGTTTTACGTCATGGGCTTGGGCAATGGCTTGCAACTTTGCGGCAGCGGGATCATCAAATATCCGATGGAGTAGTCCCATATCCCACTCCGTCTTCTTGCCTTGTTGGTGGTCCAGAAAGCAGCTTGCTGTTCCTCCATCGATCCTGATTGGAACCGGATCACCGAGTCTTCCGTGTCGAAGTACAGAAGGGCGTCCTTCTCCTCCTTCACATCCGGGACCACTGCCTAGTGACCTAAGGCGATCCTTACGCAACACCAAAGTGTACCCATCGAGCATCATCTTAGGTCCGGACACGAGTAGTTCGGTTAAGTGCTCACCCACCCACACTTCCTTTAGTGGTAGGCATCCATCCCGCCCGTCACCCCGGAGAGTAGGTAGCTTGTAATCCCCTTGGGCGTCCATCCTGGTGGTTCCACCCACCGCGCTGAACTCTTTCACCTCACGCTTGACGCCCTGCATGAACTCCTTGTAGCTTGGTGGCGCCATGTCTGACACAGCCCCCAAGTCCAACATGGGGTCGGGGACCTTTCGCGGTCTTGTCGCCTTCCGTCCGTCCTTTCCCATTAGCGCGCGATTCAACATCATTCTTATCACCTCCATTTCTTCTTCCTGAAGTTGCTCAGGCCCCCCTGGACCTCGCTGGCGTAGACTACCACATGCTCCGGCCTATCGCCTCCCTCCAGCGGTCGTAACCAGTAGGGTCGAGGTCGCTTCTCCCAGCCCCCTGCTATTCTCCATGGCTTTGGGTTCCAGTGCGCGGGGAATTTCGGCTTGTTGTAAGGAAATGGCAATCCGGTCGACCAGCGATATAGCAATCCCACATACTCCTGCCATCGCCCTTCGAAATCCCGCAGATCTCGGTGTCATCCCCCCACTGGGGCGGCCACGCCACCCGATTCTGATTTACCTCGTTTTGCTGCTCCATTATGACTTCCAAACGCCGAATCCTTTCCTTTTCGCTCACCCGCTCACGCCCAGGTTCCGCTCCATTTCTGTTCGCTTCTTGCCTGGGCTTACAGCGCCCTCCGGAGTTAGCTGGCCCGTCGCGATCGCCACTCCCTGGATAGGCACCCCTTCCTTTTGATATTCTCTTTTCCACAATCTCTTCTCAGCCACTTTGGTTATAAGTTGCTGAACGTCGTTGATATGGTCCATGCCCACCGCTCGGATGTCCTCTCCGTAGAGCTCCGTCATCACCGTCGCCAACTTGCGGAGGTGTCGAAGGATGTTGGTGCGTGTCCTCTCATCACCTTCGCGCTCCGGACGTTTCGGTTTGGTGGGCGTTAGTTGCCCCTTAATATGGGCCAGTGCCCTCCCCCATTTCCTCCTTAAACGTCTTAGCCTTAGGCGTGTCGTAGGGCGCCGCCGCCCGCACCTGGGCCAACAAAGACACCGTGTCGTCCACCCTTTCCGGATCTTTGGAATCCTCGGACTCCTCTTGCACCTCCGTTGAATCCTCCGGGAAGCTCTGGTAGAGATCCGCCATGTGCTCCCTCCATGGGTTGCTTCCATTTTCCAAATACACCAACGGGTCTGTTACTTCCTCAGGGGTAGCCATCATTTCGGGTTTGGCCCTTCCCGGGTTCGGCGTAGCCGTGCACTTCCGCCTGGCGCTCCGTCTTAACCGCGGTGTTCTCCCTGGTTTTCCTTTCCACCCTTGGAGTCAATGGAGGCATCGCTTCCTCCGTCACCGGCGACGCAATCACTCTCCCTTTAGCCACTATCGGCGTCATCTGAGCCTGATCCCGCACCAGTCCGACTCGTTTTAAGTCGTCATACTTCCCTGCGTGGGCCGGATCCTTCATAACGCGATACTGGGTCACCGCCGCTTTCACCGACCGGTAAGGCATACGCTCCCGGTACACCTTCCGATTTCTCAGCACCCCCGGCTCCTCCCACTTTACATTATCCCTGTTGATGCTCCAGTTGTAGAGCACTCCGGTATGCTCTTCTCGCATAATAGTGAATATGATAGGAACCAGCGACCGATCCCAGTTCACTCCTCGCCTCTGGGCCTCCTGCCGCGTCAGATGCTCCATCTTGTGCGGCTTTGCCCGTCCAATCAGATGTCCCAAGCCTCGCTCCTCCATTTCAATCACCAGTCTATACGCCGGTATCAACGCCCATTCGCGCGACTTGGCCCTTATGCTTTCATCCACGTAATATCTTTCTCTCCTATCTTGGTGATTGGTGCAGAACATCATGTCCCCGGTGAGAAGGCCCGCCGCATCCGCCCGCACCTGTTGGTAATCTGATTCCACCGCGTCCTTTCTTGTTCTCATGCACCGGTCTCTTCCGAATGTTGAACAGTAGCACCTTCCTTCTAAACGAGCTTCCACCACTCCAACTGGCTCATCGTCTGCGTGACGTAGATGTTCTGGTGGTATCTCGTAGGTTTCGGGACCATATTTCAAGGGTTCGGGTAATGAATAAATAGAGTCAGGTGTTTGCGGGGTAGTTATGGTCTTGCTCTTCCCGGTGCCGGACTTACTTCCGGTTCCCTTCACCATCATCGCTCTAGGTAGGCCGGTTCCATCCCGGAGTCTTCTAAACTCCTTCCAGTTGAGTTGCCACTCCATGTACTGGTCCACTAGACCCGGTCCCGTTGGTATGTAGCGGTACCAGGACGGAGGTATCCACTCCGTCGGCCCCATTGGCGTGCCGAAGGTCACCAGCCTTACTCGTCCGTCACCGTAGTGCCGAAACTCATGCGTTACACCGCCACTGTCCCGGTATTGTCATACAGCAATTGGAGCTTCCTCTTCCTCCTCCGAGCTTGAGAGAGGGGACTCCGTCTCGTCGCTGTCCTGAGAGACAGAGTCTTGCCACTGCTCCCAATCTGCCCTCCTTCTTCGAGGTCGCGGCTTCTTTACCCCCTTAGGTTCGCTTGGATTCTGGCCCGGCAGAGACCCTGGGATTGCCTTCACCTCTCCGTCAGCCATACCATCGCTTACCCTTACCGGTACGTAGTCGTAGCCAGCCTGCATCAGGGCCTCGACAACCTCCGGCGTTCCGGAGCGATTGGCATCAACTGCCATACCCACTCCCCCTCCACACCGGATGTCGACGTCGTGCCATTTCCCCCCAGAGCAGTTAAGTTGTTTACATAGTTGGTAAATTCCTCGTAGTTACTTACTTCTGGGACCCCCTTCTCCTCTCGACGTTGGCTGGAATGATTGACTAACTCTAGGCTTTCCAGCTGAGTATCTGCGCTTACACCCCTTGCGGAGTGTTGGCTCTCCTCACCCCGACTCCTCTTCTTGCTTCCACTCCTTTTGACCATATATGCACGTGCGGCCTTTCTTTGCCGCAGTAGACTGTAGGCGCGGTTGAGCTCTCCATCCTCCTCCTCATCCGAGCTCCCACTCGTGTCCGCCCCCGGAGACTTCTTCTTGGCCATGTCGGCCTTCGCCTTCGCTCCCGGTTGCTCGCCATTCCCGTCCGGACCATGAGTGCACTTAGTCAAGGGGTGGTCACCACCACATCGTAGGAAGGGCTTCTTACAGTTGGTGGCATAATGCCCCTTCCCTTTACAGCTGAAGCACTTCTTCTCCTTCTTACTCTTTTCCTTCGTGCTCTTTTGACTGCTCTTCCCTCCTCCTTGCCCTTCCTCTCCACGCGTGCCACTTCCTTCTTTCCTTTCCTTTCCTGAGTGCGAGAACCTGCATTTGCTCCCGTACTTGCAGTCTCCTTCCTTGCTGAAGAGGAAGCAAACCCCCTTCAGCTTGTCGTTCAGGTGCAAGTATTGACACTCTCCTCCCTTTTTGCACCTTCCCTTCTGAAAGTACATGCATGGAGTAGTAAAGGGTTTCTTCTTCTCAATCTTTGCAGCGTTTGCCTTAGCCTTCTTGCTGGCCTTTCTCTCTCTTTCTTTTTGCAAATCAATGTCCTTGGCTTTTCTCTTGAGCTCCTGTCACTATTGATGCAATCCCATGATTGTTTGTCTTTCTCAAAGTCTGCCGCAAGCAACCACTGCTTCCAATCAGCCTGCACCTCCTTGTCCCTCATCTCGGGTCCCATTCACGGATTATCTGCTCGAAGCTTAAGTCAGAGGGATGATGCCCCTTTTTGGCCAGCTGCTCTCTCACTGCCTCAAACTCCGCAATCTGTCCTTCATACTGCGTGGAGGAGTTGAACTCCCAGCGTGCCATCTTTCTCTGTTTCTCCAGCAGATCACTGGGATTACCCTTTCCATACCGGTCCTTCAGTCGCTTCCACATGGCGTCAGGGTGTTGAACAAACTCCGGTGTGCCGTCCCGGACTAAATCCGTGACCAGCCTTTTCGCCTCGCATCTGAGATGGGTATATATGAGGGTGAATAGCTCCACTCCCTTCTCTCTCACCGCCACTAGCAGACTTTCATCATAGCTTACCACCAATCGCCGTTCCTTGCGTTTCTTCTTGCGCACTGAGTCCACTGACTTCTTGTCCGACGTTGCACTTGTAGAGAGTCACACCTTTGGTGCTTTCTGTTCGTCACTGCCGCTTAAGCTTTCGCCCCCAGAGGTACCAGACGAGCTAGAGGGAAAGGCTTCCCTTTTCTCTCTCCTCTCTTCCTCATACTTTCGTGATGCAGATTCACGCTTGCTCGTGTTGCCTGATCTTTCTTCTTCTCCCATCTCTCTTTCCTCTTGCTCCTGCCCTGCCTCAGAGTCCTCAGAGGTTTGATTGTCTTCTGACTCCTCTTTTGCATCATTCAAGCTTGGCATGCTTACTACTTCTTCCTCATCTTCTGCACTCCCTTGCAGCCCTAGTGCCCTGTCTAATGACCCCATTGCATTGCTGCTGCTGGTTACTGCCACTGCTGCTTTCTTTTTCACATGCCTTTCCCATAGACTCATATAGCCTGGTACAGTCTTTCCTGCCATGTGCAGTCTTCTGAGGTTGGCACGATGAACCTCTAGTTTGTGTCCCTTTACGTACTCAAATCCACCTTTGAGGTTCTTCCTAACTGCCTGCAACAGCAACAAGCGTGGGAAGTCTTCCCAGTCCTCTCTACCGCTGTAGTTCGGTATGCTGTTTGACTCGTTTTCATTTCTCTGTTTTTCTGTCATCTGAAGTTATTTTTCTAACCCAGAAAGGTTCCTGTTTCCTGTCTGTTTTGTGCTCTTGACTGGCTGCCACTTGTCCTGCAAATTCCCCTTTCAGAGTATGTTGCACAAGGTCTAATTGCAGCAGTCAGCCTTCAGCCTCTTCTTGTTGGTTTCCTCTATCAGGTAGCTACCCTGCACCCACCAACACGTCTGCGCGCCACAAGCACCCCTGAACTGATTTCCGGGCTTGCCTGATGATGGGGTTTTGTGGTCCAAACCCCCAAACCGTTCCTGTTGATGTCCTTCTGACCCGAAG
>WBZZ01006863.1:0-37680 GCA_019918135.1 Paulinella micropora | reverse complement strand
ACAATCAGATTACGCCCGTCCTTGTCGTACCGATCTACCCGCCGGTACCGTCGAGGCGGCGGTGCCATCTGCCATATAGCGCCGCTCGCCTTATGTTGAAGCGCCAACCCGTGTGCCAGGTTTGGGGAGGAAGGATGAGGCGCAGCTAAGATAGCCTCTCCACGTGGTTCAGGAATTCCGTCATATACGCGAGCCCTCATCCTCCCATCCTGGGACATCGGGCCAGAGCCAGTCGAAGAGGCATTCCCACGGGGATTGTCCAGGTCTTCGGCGATTCTACTTGTCCCATAAGGGCCACAGTGGTAGCTCCGTGCTTCGCGTATTTGTAATCCATTGAGAGTAGTAGACGGCCAATGTCGCTGGCCATCACCGCCGCGCCTCTTTACGCCGAGGAAAGCGCCCGTCCATGCAAATAGCATCGGCGGTATCTGCAACACACACTACACGCATTTCCGCCGGTGTCACTGGACGCTGCCGCGTCGCTTCGTGCCCTTCGGCGCCCGCCAGCACCCCCAGCGTCGCCAGAACCTGCCTCACGCACTACACACACTCTCCATCGCATCGCCAACGCCTCTACTCTCATGCCATATGGACTTTCAGCTGCTCCTAACAATACACATCATGAGGTACGGGTGTCCCGAGTGGAGCCAGATCGGACGGCGTGCCGCTGAAACTCCTTCCCCCACGTGGGTATAGAAGGCGCGAACCTAGCGGTACCTATAGGGTCTTACAGACAAGTATAGTAATCCCAGCCGAAGCTGCTCAGTTAGAAATGCAACGGTGGAGGGTGTGAATGCATGGGGCAAGGCACGGTAACGCAGCAAGGCACTGGCAAGGCATTGGGACCGACTGAAGCCCCTCTCCAACGTGCGCTCATCATGTGTTCCAGTTAGGCAACCCCGAAGAAGCGAAGATAGGGAGGAGACAAAACCCAGATAGGATGAAGATAGGATTAACATGAAGCCGAAATGGAGCCGAGTTGGAACAGGTCAACTCAGCCCCATCTCGGCTCAATGTGAATCCTATCTTCAACCCATCTCGGTACTGTTTCCTCCGAATGCTCACCTCAACAAGATCACCAAACCGGAACTGGAAGCCCCCAGGCATTTACTCGGCAGGAAATTCGGCGAAAATGGGCTAACCAGGAAACCAGACCCAAACCAACAGCCAAGAAAAACGAGCCAACCAACAATCCAACAGACAACCCCACAACCTGCCTGGCCGAACCCCTACCGAGTAAATGCCCAGTTGAGAGTTGCGCATATCCCGGTGACCGCCCTCCCCAAGCGGTCACCTTCGTGGGGAGAGGCCCAACCACCTCCTCTTCCCATGGAGTGCCATCTTGTGCACCCCTCCAGAATAATAATAATAATAATAATAATAATAATGATAATAATAATAGTGCTTCTCTGTCAATGGCTGATGCATTTCTGCACATGCGCCTCCATCGTCTCACCCGTGAGGGGAGTACGAAGAATGGACGATAAGCTCTAATGACACCCCCGCAAGGGCAGCTCCAACACTTCCAGACGGGCCGGTATGTTCAATGAAAATACTGGTCCAGACGGATCGGTATGTTCAATGAAAATACTGGTGGCACCGACGGGAATCGAACTGGCGACAGGGCCCAGATGGTAGAACTTGACCACTGGGGTATCACGGTGTCCAAAATAAATAATAATAATAATAATAATAATAATAATAATAATAATAATAATAATATATATATTGATCTGTCATGGCTGAGCCCGAGGGCCATGCGCCTCCATCCCTCGACCCAACAGGGACTACAGTGAGTATGTTGGGGAGGGAAGAGTGACTCTAACCATCCTGCATAGAAGGCCCCAAAAGGAAGTCCCTACTACCCGCACAGTGTCGGGTACCTTGCAGGAAATCAACTACAAATGATTGATCTTCCCCGCATGATAGCTCCACGAGACTGGGTATGTCCCGCATGGAGGCACTCACAGGGGTAGCAGACATTTCATGCGGTCTGCCAGCGCATGAGGACGTTTTGTGGTAAGTGTCTGGGACGCCTCGAAACCCGTCACCACCCCTAGATCTCGGAATGTAAATACCCCTTTGATCCCACGTGGTGCATGTCTTATAAAAAACAACACAACGACATGGCCTCGGAACCAACGCAACAACATAGCCTCGGAACCCACATCGACATAGCCTCGGAACCCACACAACAACAGAGCCTCGGAACCAACACAATAACATAGCTTCGGAACCAACACAACAACATAGCCTCGGAGCCAACACAACGACATAGCCTCGAAACCAGTGGGAAGAGGCCCAACCACCTCCTCTTCCCGTGGGGTGCCATACTGTGCACCCCTCCATAATAATAATAATAATAATAATAATAATAATAATAATAATAATAATAATAATAATAATAATAATAATAATGTATCTCCTGCCAATTGCTGAGCCAAAAGGCCATGTGCATCCAGTCCTCCATTCCATAAGGAAAGTAACACACCAATCGGTGGAATAAAGGAAGTGACGGCATAGAACATTACTCTAGGAGCTTTATACCAATCAGCCCATTGAAAAGGACCAATGGCCTATGTACTCCCTAATAATAATAATAATAATAATAATAATAATAATAATAATAATAATAATAATAGTGCTTCTCTGTCAATGGCTGATGCATTTCTGCACATGCGCCTCCATCGTCTCACCCGTGAGGGGAGTACGAAGAATTGACGATAAGCTCTAATGACACCCCCGCAAGGGCAGTTTCAACACTTCCAGACGGGCCGGTATGTTCAATGAAAATACTGGTCCAGAAATAGACCGGTTGTTCAATGAAAATACTGGTGGCACCGACGGGAATCGAACTGGCGACAGGGCCCAGATGGTAGAACTTGACCACTGGGCTATCACGGTGTCCATAATAATAATAATAATAATGATAATAATAATAATAAGAATAAGAATAAGAATAAGAATAATAATAATAAATAAAAAATGGAAGGAATGCCCCAAATAGCGTAAATTAAGTTGAAATCTGTATGTAAAGATTGCTTCTGCGCGCTTGGATAAATCGATATATAACCAGGGCAATTGTGTGTTTAATTTGCCACCTTATTTTCCAACTATTGTTTTCTAGTATAGGTCTTCTTCTTCTTCTTCTTCTTCTTCTTCTCCTCCTCCTCCTCCTTCTTCTTCTTCTTCTCCTTCTTCTTCTTCTTCTTCTTCTTCTTCTTCTCCTTCTTCTTCTTCTTCTTCTTCTTCTTTCAAATCAAAAATTATACAGGAAACAACGAAAAAGGAAGAACGAGATAGAATTCTCCTTCTTCTTCTTCTTCTTCTTTCAAATCAAAAATTATACAGGAAACAACGAAAAAGGAAGAACGAGATAGAAAGAAGAAGAAGAAGAAGAAGAAGAAGCAGAAGCAGAAGCAGAGCAAGCAGAAGCAGCAGCAGCAGCAGCAGCAGCAGCAGCAGCAGAAGAAGAAGAAGAAGAAGAAGAAGAAGAAGAAGAAGAAGAAGAAGAAGAAGAAGAAGAAGAAGAAAGCAGAAGAAAGCAGAAGAAAGCAGACGAAAGCAGAAGAAAGAAGAAGAAAGAAGAAAGAAGAAGGAACAAGAAGGAACAAGAAAGAAGAACAAGAAAGAAGAACAAGAAGAAGAACAAGAAGAAGAACAAGAAGAAGAACAAGAAGAAGCAGAAGCAGGACGCAGAACCCAGAAGAAGAAGAAGAAGAAGAAGAAGAAGAAGAAGAAGAAGAAGAAGAAGAAGACGAAGACGAAGCAGAAGAAGAAGAAGAAGAAGCAGAAGAAGAAGCAGAAGAAGAAGAAGAAGAAGAAGAAGAAGAAGAAGAAGAAGAAGAAGAAGAAAGAAGAAAGAAGCAGAAGAAGCAGAAGAAGAAGAAGAAGAAGAAGAAGAAGAAGAAGGAGCAGGAGCAGGGGCAGGAGCGGGAACAGGAGGAGCGGGAACAGGAGGAGCGGGAGCAGGAGGAGCAGGAGGAGCAGGAGGAGCAGGAGAGCAGGAGAAGGAGAAGAAGAAGAAGAAGAAGAAGAAGAAGAAGAAGATTTGTCTTTATATTTTATCTCTTCCAACTTCGCAGTAGTAGTAGTAGTAGTAGTAGTAGTAGCAGTAGTAGTAGTGGTGGTGGTGGTGGTGGTGGTAGTAGTAGTAGTAGTAGTAGTAGTAGTAGGTAGTACTAGTAGTAGGTAGTACTAGTAGTAGGTAGTAGTAGTAGTAATAGTAGTAGTAGTAGTAGTAGTAGTAGTAGTAGTAGCAGTAGTAGCAGTAGCAGTAGCAGTAGTAGTAGTAGTAGTAGTAGTAGCAGTAGTAGTACCAGTAGTAGTAGTAGTAGTAGTAGTAGTAGCAGCAGCAGCAGGAGGAGGAGGAGGAGAAAGAAAGAAAGAAAGAAAGGAAGGAAGGAAGGAAGGGAAAGAGAAAGAGAAAAAGAAGAAAGAGGAGAAAGAAGAAAGAAGAAAGAGGAACGAAGAAAGAAGAAGAAAGAAACGAAGAAACGAAGAAGCGAAGAAAGAAAAAAAGGAAAAAAGGAAAACAGAAAGAAGAAAGAATCGAATATGATAATGAGGAAAGAGAAATATGAGACAAGGTGAACAAAGAAAGAGCTGTATCAACAACGGCAGCAACATCGACACCAAACGAGCGACCGCTCATGGCTGTGCTACAACGAAACGACAGTTTTCCAAATAGTTATACATTGCCTGTCCTGCGAAATTCACGAATCGGCAGCTTTGGAAATAACCTAAGTCGTATGCTGTAACAGATCGCTTCGCTCACTGCGTGAACAGATTCTGCTTGCTATGCCCGCTTCTCACCTTTCGCCTCCGCTTATCCTGTTAGTGTGTGACTCGTTATTGTCTTGTCGTTCTTCCAGTGAGTGCTATTACGTTATTATTTTGTTGGTAGGCAATGAGAAAGAGAAAGCACCTGGGGCTATCAAGAGAAGGAAGTATTTACTCAAAACCACCGAAAGGTCCTTTAAGTTTTCGCAGACCAAATGAAAAGTGAAACTATGCCAGGCATCTTCAGTAGAGGGAAGCTGTCAACCATGGTGTCACGCTCAGTAGAACGCACGCGCAATTCAGTTCTACCTGACTCTGGATCCCTTCAATCATCCAGAAAGGCAGAAAGAAACGCAGCAAAAAGACACTCAGCCGTGCCTCGACGTAACTCGTGGGTTGAGCATACATCGATGGAACACTCCAAAAGTTTGAAAGAAAGCTTTTTGAGAAGATTCGGCAAGGCTTATGCTGATCAAGCTGCGACGCCCGACGAAAGTTATGATAACAGCAAGACAACTACATCACGTCACTCTGGCTTTATAACATCCGCATTTGACCAAAAACAAGTTTCACCTTTGATCGCTGGCTTTTCCGACGTTTCGGCGGTCCATCCTACTAGCTCTGGACCCTTCCCAAACAAGACTTGCTTCCATCGCTCGTCCTCAAAAATCAAGATGCCGGCTTTTTTTCCTGATTCAAAGAAGCTTCCTCGATGTAATTCTCCAGAGCCTGATAGCAGTGTTCGTGGCCTCTCGGACGAAGTCTTCAACGTTCAGTTTCGGCTTATGGAGTTTCAAGATATAGAAAGGACACCTGTATCTGATACAGGAAGGATGCACCATGGATATGAGCGTTCGAACTTACGCAGCTTACAAGTTACTGACTCGAACGCCTTTGCTTCAGATACTCCCGAATCCGATTTAATCGATTTTTGTGACGACGATTTTGAGGAAACATTTTTCTGGAGTCCTAGAAAAATATAGAGTTTGTCAGGGCGCGGCTGGAGTCTCTCTCTCTCTCTCTCTCTCTCCTTTCTCTCTCTTTCTCTCTCTCTCTCTCTCTGTGAGCCTCTCTCTCTTTCTTTCTTTCTTTCTCTCTCTCTCTCTCTCTCTCTCTCTCTCTCTCTTTCTTTCTCTCTTTCTCTCAATCTCACTGACATTATTTCAGTTTCCTCAGTGCCACAATCACGAGAGGGCTCACCGGTGGCATATGAGGGAAATTTTGTCGCTCCGAGTCCGCTACGGTCCGGACTTCCTGGCAGCTGTGGTACTACCCGGACCAAGCCTCAGTAATAAACTTGACAGAATCTGCTACTACGCGAATTTTCAACAGTGTCATGGTGGCCACAAGTGAGCTGAGTGCCAGTGCTGCCTTTACTGCGGCCTCACTTGCGCCCCTACATACTATGATTCAAGTGACAAGGTAGGACGGTCGAATGGACCATAATGTCACCTGTCACTCACGGTGACCCGAGTCTTGAATAACAAATAACTCTCCATCACTCGCTGGCCGCGCCAAGGCTAAGTTGATAGTATAGCTCCGTTACTACCGACAGCCCGGGTGGAGTCACCAGGCGCGGCTCCGAGCCTCAGGAGTTAAGAAATTCAAGTCACGTTGAGGATTCAGAATTTACTGCCGTTGTCAGGCTCACTGAGTCACGGTGTCCCACCGGGACTCGCACGCCGGGTTACTAGTACTGCGGGGCCACTGTAATAATCAGTAGTATTTCAAGTTAGTTAATCAGCCTAGTATGTAAATTTGCTTTCCCTAAAACAAAGTTGCCAGAAACGGCGGTGCGTGATAAGATCATTTTTCACATCCAACTTGAAATTATAGTATTACATATATTAAAATTCATATGTAACTTTGTATTCAAGTAAGACCTCCGGTCTTACCCTTACTAGCTCAAAGGAAAATGAAATTCAATAATAAAAACTAATCACAACTGGTTCAATGCTAACCTCATCTTCTAGAGTAGAAAGGGAAGCCAGAATTGAAACCAACCGTGACAACAAGCCAAAGGGAAAAACCGTAAAAAACGGAGTGTCCCTTTGACACTGGTCAACTGACACGATGCGTTACGTCCGTAACCTGCACAAATGCCAAAACATACCACAAACAACACACAGTAAGTGGAATTTCCCTTATTTAGCCATAAATTCACAAATTTTACGGAATTTCCTTGCCAATTGTCCTTATCTTCAAACGGTTACTACATATGCTACAAAAGGATCGGGTCAACGCTATTAATGTGGGCGGTTAATGACAAACGAAGTAATACCAACGGAGACTACATTTTCGTATAATCTCGTCAGTATCTGCTTATTGGGGAATCCCAGCCGATTGTCCACAAGATGATCCCAAGTATCCATGCTCGACCCTCGATCAAATCTTACCAAGAGCCATCCAATAGATTAAAGGCTTGTGCTTCATTTGGGCTAAGTTCCTAGACTTAATGCTGCCCGAAGATCGTGAACTAACAGTCGGAAAGTTCACGTCCTCAACCCTACGCGCGCGATTTCCCGAAGTCACAGTCCCATAGTCTGATCGACCACCAATCAGACACTGTCTAATCCGTCAAATGTGAATGGTGCCTTGGCCCCGAGGCCCAAATTGACCGAACCCCAAAATCCAAAACTTTAAAATGACGATGGTCTTTTCGCCGAGTTCTTCCCCCGTACCGTGTCCGTAAAGTTTTAACGTTGAGTAGGACCCCCAGTATCTTATTTCCCCACACATATGTTCAATGTGCGCCCAACTTCCATTCCCCGACCCGAATTCCGTTCCCCTATCCATATTCGCATCCCCGATGCTATCCCCTTACTTCAGGCTCGGGTGTTTCTTCCCACGCACCGTCTCCGTCGCGTATGCACCCCCGATCAGCCTTAAGTCCACCCCGCTCTGCTTGAGCACGTCCCAAACCTTCTGTGGGATCTGTCCATCATGTAGCTCGAAGGGGTAATCCAACACTCCCCTCGGCCACGCCGACATTGTCCATGCTTCGTGATCCCTGTCACACTTCCGTGCAGCCGGATCTATCCTAGCATCCCAAACTTCCCTGTTTGCAGAGTCCCACCACACCGGGACATACTCGCGGTACATTCGTTTGCAGAGGCTGGGCCCGGCCCCGCGCATGGAGGTTCTTTGTCTCCGCCAGGCCCGCAGACGGTGGTGTCTGGAAGAATTTGTTCCACGTCACGTTTCCGGAGGTTTTCTTCGAGTCCAACGGCGAGTTGTACGGATTCGTAGCCGAGCAGCTACGCAGCCAAGCCGACATGAGCAGCAGCAGCAGCCACCTTGCCCGGCCGTTCCACGTAGACACTGCAAAAGACTTTTATGACTACGAGCAGAACTCCAAGATCGCCGGGCTGTATCGTGGAAACGTCGGTGTACTCTCGAAACCAAGCTTGGAGGCTCCGGGCAGTCACAAACCAGGCGAGGCAGCATGTACGGTAGCTAGCCGGCACATCAGCACCCACGACGGTAAAGCAGGGCCGCAACCTACGTTGGCGCAGGTTTGGCACACTTCCCCAACCATCTCTCCCCGGCCAGCTGTCTCTTGGTCTCGGACTCAGCCGAGGTGTCTGATCCACGCCGTGCTTGCGAGGCCAAGCGGCCAGCGCGCATGAAGCTAAGCCCCGCGGCCCGTGACTGGGTGTGCAACCGTTTGGAAGCTATGCTGCGAGCTGCCGGCGATCCGGACTCAGAAGTAAGTGTGCACTCCGACCCCGACCTACAACAAGATAATATCATCTACCGGGGTAAGAACGGGCCGCAAGGGAGGGTCTGCTTAGTGCAGAAGGCGCGCGGCAAGCAGTGCGTCCACCGGCACAAACATTTCTTCTTGATCTATGATGTGCAGGTGGCCTGGTACTTCTGCCATTCCAGCCAGTGCAGAAAAACAGGTGGCACTTATGTATGTTTCTTTCTGGGAGAGCTCTTGCCCTCCGATTCGTGCGGCCCAGCCGGTGCTAGCACCGGCAGAGCCGAATGATCCGCAGGGCAGTGCTGGAGCAGCAGCCCCAGCAGGGCCGGAGCTGCCCGTGGCACCACGCCAGAAGCCCCGGGACAAAGGAGCGCAGCTCGTGCCTAGGCAGGAGTCCAGGCGCAAAAGGCTCAAACGAGTCCAAGAAGCTACGGACCAGAGCGAAAGCGAAAGCGAAAGCCCCGGGCGCGAGAGCAAGTGCGCAGCCTCCGACGAGGCGGGCCAGAGCGAATCCCCAAGCCCTGACAGCAGACTCCAGCGCGGGGGCGCCCGAGAGCGAGACAGACGATGCTACAGCCGAGGAGGAATCAGACGCGCCTGCTACCCAAGCCAAGAAGCGGGACCTCTTTACTCCGGACCTCTTTACTCTCTTGTGCAGCCATTGCAAATTGTGATCGTGGACGTATGAGCTGGACAAGTATGGCTTCTGGCAGCACAACTGCCCCGTCTGCCTGGCCCGTAATATCGCCCACTACAAAGAGCACTATGATGAACTGCAGTGCAGCGACGAAATCCGGGACCCCTCGACTATCGAGCCTTGGGCATTGAGGACTCTGCGTTGGGCATAGGATAAGAACGAGCGGAGGGACCTGACTTCTCTGCCCACGAGCCAAGACTTTCAGCTCGTGGAAACTGACCAGCAACGTGCCAGGCACCTGGGCGTTCCAGTCGGAACGTGAATTTTTGTTCGTACACTCTCCTATGGGATCTGGCAAGACTTTCCAACTGATTCGTTTTCTCGCAGCCATCCAGCAGCTCGCGGCTCGGGGGCCTGCTTCCGTAGGTGATTTTGCTTAGTAAGAGCTACAAATGTTGCGCCAGCTCAATCCCGAGGCAGGGGGCTTCGTATGCTCTTGGGCCCGCGCATCACCTTCAACCTAGGTTTGTGTGGCGGCGCCTCAAGGATGCACTGGAAGCTCTTAGCCTCACTTTTTAATTTTATCAAGACATCCGAGCGAGCCAAGACCCCGACTGTGTTGTTTACCAACCGCAATCTCTGCACCACCTCGCCAATGCGCGCCAGTATGATGTGCTGTTTATCGACGAGGTCAACGCTGTCCTGGAGTCTCTCACGTGCCCCTTGAATCGAAGTAAACGGGAAGCCAATGTGACGATGTTCCACCGGCTGCTACGCTCAACGCCCTTTGTGATTGCGGCCGATGCCTTCCTGGGTTGGAAGGCCCTGGACGTGATCATTCAGGCTATCCATTTGCCACGCACGCAGGGCAAAAAGTCTGCACCTGCGACCTATGCTGAGCCAACGACCCCCGCGAAACACGGTCTTGAACGTCCATCGCGCGCATATGTTGCGTTTTGTATATATCCACCGGAGCACTGACAGCATTAGTTGGTCCTTGCACGATACTCTGGACCGGGGATACCGCGTCGCCATCTGCTGCGGAACCAAAAGGAGAGCCAAGCAGCTGGAGGCGAAGCTCCGCCTGGAACACCCGGGAATCCGTGTGCGTACCTACCACCGCCATGATAAGAAAACCGATCCGAACGAGGCCATGAAGGACTTCCTGCTCCCCACCGAACATTGGAACAGATGTGGACCGACGCGGTACTGCGCGTGCACCACCCCAGCTAGCTTTGTGAGTGTGCGCGGGAACGGAAGGTAGATGGCAGGCAAGTACGTCAGCGCTTGCCTGCAATGACAGAAGCAGTCCGCGAGGCTAGGCTCGGGCTTGTTACCCAATCGAGTTGGAGAATAAAGCCAGAAATTTCCAAACTTCTGGATGTGCAGACAGCAATTTTTCGAGATTTGAATCAAGCGCTCAAGGTTTGCAGAACTTTGCTCAAGGCGGCCGCGGCGCTAGACATAGCACCAGACAAGGGCCTGTCTGCAGCACAAGACTGACGACTGAGTGACGGCTAGGGGGGGCGCTACAAGATGTACCAAATCGTCCCACTTAAGCTCCGACAGCTGGGGGATATGGCGGCCGACGAGGTGGCCAGAGACTGCACCTTAACTCTTGTAGATGCCAAAGAGGAGCGGCAGGCCTAGTGTCCGGGCCGGCAGAGCGGTGCCAGGGCCGGGGCCTGGCCAGGCTTTGCGCGTGCGCGGGCTTCGGTTTTTTGAGTGCGGACAAGAGCCGATTGCGACCACCGGGGCGGGTGAGGCTCCTCTGCCCGGCCGGTCGGCCCCCGCAGCTGCTGGTGGCGCGGGGTGTGTTATTTTTTGACATGTGTAAAGAATAAATAAAACTAATGATTACAGCCACACAAGTTGCACGTTTTGTTTAATGATATACACACGCTTCCAAAGAGCCAACACATGTTGTGTTTGCATGCTTTAGTTAAGCTCTCGCTAGATAAAAATTAGTCTTAAAAACTTTCAAAGGATTTTATAGGGTGGTGTGTGTGTGGGGGGGGGGGAGGGGGTGGTAGTGTAAATGATATTAGATGGCACTCCGACATCAACTGTAGTACTGTCCGGCCGGGCACGTGTGGCAAGATGAAGTGTGCCGGCCGAGTTAGCATAGCATGGCGACTCCTGGCGAGTGTTGTGCAGCTCTTTCCTTGTATTAGTTATTTTCTTGCGCTGGCCTGTTCCCTTAGACTCCCCTCTGTGTCCAGCAGTTGAGTTTACTGAACTTGACTCCGACTGTGACGCTTGAGTCAGTACGGTAATTTTTTTTTTTTTTTTTTTTTTTTGCTGCGTTGAGGTGCTAACTATATCAAGCATGTTCAATATGAGACTCAGGCTCCAAGTTGGTTCTAGATCTTAGGTGCGAAGTGTTCCTATTCGAAACGTTCTCATCCCTAGTGCGGCTCTCCGCTCAGTATTAATACCATGGACAGTAAGGATCTTCCATTATTTTTTTCAGTCCCTTTGTTTATTTCAGAATCTGTCAGTGGTCACTTAGTGACTTGTTATTAATATTGATCTTCCAGCCCACAACAGCAGCCGACTTATTTTCTGTTATCTAGAGCGGCAGAGTTGAAGGATAATTATTTTCTTCCCCTGCAGCTGCTCCCCGGTGACTCAGTCGATAACTTATTACTATTCAAGTGACTACTGATAGTTACATTCAAGTGTCACGGGGCTTGAAACTCAGCTATCATCGGAATTTGAGTCAAGGTGTATAATATTAAGTTAATATGATGATTATTAATCATAGTATCATAGTGTTCAAGTTGGCCTCCGACTCAGTGACTATCACCGTCCTTACACGCTTCCTTTTCAGCTCTACGAAAAGCAACTTAGCGTTAGTGTGCTTGCGTAAAAAATTTCTTCAATCACTCACAGTGAGTCAGTGATAGTATTAATACTTTAATCAACTGCCTAGAAAAGTTGCTTAGTGGAAAAATAAAAATCTACTGCTCTCACTTGAAATTCAATCATGTCGCCCGCATGCGGAACAGATCTGTGGCACCCAACTTTCAAAATTAAAATATTGTAGTAATACAGGACCGTCAGGGTGTACAGGTAATCATGAGTCAGATTATCAATTGAAGTCACCCGGCTGAGAAGTGGGAAGTACTTCAAGTTATGTATTGTATTGCAGTAAGGCGCATTAATAAAAATAATGATGAAAAAAGAGCATCAGAAGAGAAAATAGCAGCATCGGACTACAGGCACCGGGAGACTTTGAGTGATGGAGTGAAAGAGAGAATGACAATCTGAGAGGGGAACAGGGAGGCTTGAACTTGTGAGGAAAAGTGAATAGTGAAGAAGAGGAGGCAAGGATTAAATTCGTCGCCTCATGCTTAGAATTCAGCGGCTAAATTAGCCTCAATTTAACTGTAACATTTCGCAAAAATTATGCAGATTTTGCGGAAAGATATAGCTGTTAAGTTGACTATCAACTAATCACTTTGAATTTTGACAACTAGTCTGAAATCTAGCAGCTAATCTGAAGTCAGTTGAATCTGACCCTTAACTTAAACTCTATTACTGTGTACGTGACATTATTAATAAACTGTCAAACTCAGCCATAGAATTTGTGTTAAGGGGCAGATTTAAGATTAGCTGCCAATTTCAGATTAGTGATTAGAATTCAAATTACTTTAATTTAACTGCTATTGCTGTTGACATTCAAGACAACAACAAAAATTAGTTTTTCATTTTTGTGTCAGATTTTCATTTTTGTGACAGTTTTTCATTTTTGTGACAAAAATTCAAATTTTCAAATTTAACGGTAACATTTCGCGAAAATTTACGATATTTTGCGGACGAATATAGCAGTTAATTTGAAAAATTCAAATTTTCACCCAAAATCAAAATTCCAACCAAAACTGAAATTCCAACCAAAACAGAAAAATCAATTTTTTTTGTTGTCTTGAATGTCAACAGCAATATATCCGTCCGCAAAGTCTGCATAATTTTTTGAAAATATTACAATTAAAGTGAACTAATTTGAATTCTGATCACTATTAATAAATTCTAAAATCTGACCGCTAATCTGAAATCTGACACTTAACCCAAATTCGCTGGCTGAGTTTAACACTTGAATGTACACATAATATTATGTTAATAATATTAATACTATGAACGTTCAAGTATTTGAAGTAACTAGTTATTTTTAAAAATACTTTGGATTAGCTGTCATATTACGTAATATTTTTAATAAATTAAAATCTGCCTGAAAACTATGTTTTAAAAGTTCACGCGAAGACCTGCCGATCGTTTATTAAATAGTTGATTAGTTAGATTTTCGATAGCCTGTAGCCCATACCAAACCGTGCAACGGGCCGGCGGATATCGATTGAGGGGGGTGGAAGGGAAGCAGCGGAACCCGGCCAGGATTTCGGCTGAGGCGCCGGGGAGTTTGCAAGTGGGGCAGCAGCGGGAGGCGCAGTCAGATCTAAGGGACAAGAGGCGCAAGTGCGCTTCATTCCCGAGTTAGGATCTTTTTCGCGGCCTTGATCTTGATCTTGGTGGATATCGACACGTTCAGCTCCTTGAAAAGTGCCTCCAAGTCCTCATCGCTGGTGAGCGCTAGGCTTTCCGCGTCCAGCTCTACCGCGTGAAGCGCGTCCAGCTGTGCCTGTGTCAGCCCGCTCCCGCCGCCGGCCGCCGCCTGCTTCACGCTGCTAGCACTGCTGCTAACACTGCTACTCACAGGCCCTGGCTCTTGTGCTGCAGCTGCAGACTGGCAGCGCGCCCAGCCCACTCGGAGGCGCTGAGCGATTTTTTCGGAGAAAGCGTCGTAGTACTCGCGGTTGACCGCGACCACATCATGTAGGACGAGTTGGGGATCTGCTCTGCACAGCTCCTGAAAAGGTAAAGGATACATGCGGTCGTCGCTCTCACGAATGCACACGATCGTCTTCTTGAGCGCGCGCGCCATCTCCAGCTCAAACAAGCAAAACGGACGATCGAAGTAGCCACCAGTGCCCCAAAGCACGAAGCACGCCGATTCAGCGATGCCCTTCAGCATGCCAGGCACATCGAGGCGTTCTGCTTTCTTATCCAGCCATATGTCCAACTTCCTGGCTGCCATCCATTCAAAGATGGCGCGGCAAGCGTCACCCCCTTCTTTCTGATAGTGGGAAAGGAACCCATAGTACTTGATTCTAGGGGGTCTGGCCTGGTATTCCTGCAGTCTTTGCAAGATGCCGTCCTGCTTCTTCAGCTTTTCCACCTCTTTCAGCAACTGTTGCTTATGCTCTGCCCGCTTCCGCTCCATCTCCTGCGCATGCATGGACCACACATCAGTCTCAGACATCCATGTTATTCCCATCAAGACAGGACACAACCCGTCATGCCACAAAACACACCAACTTTCTTTTATTTGCCACAAAAGAATTCGTACAGGATCACACACATATCAGGCCCGACGGACCTCTGGGGCGCCCGTGTCGGGGTTCAGCGACACAAATATCTTGTCCGGCTTGTCCTTGAAGATAGCAGGGCTCGCCAGCAGGGCCTTGTGTTCCCCGCACAGCCACCTGTCATCGCCCGTTGAGTCTCGACACAAAGACAACCCATGAAGCTCCTTGTTCCCGGCCAGATAGTCTCCCAACGCAGTGAAGGCCGCAAGCTTGGTACCCTGCGCTTTGCCCGCCGCGCCTGATGGTGTTAGCGCTTTCAGCACAGCATCAAATGCGTCCTTGACGACGCAACCTGTGCTCTTGATGAGCTCCAGGCAGAGCTGGAGGTGTGGCGCCAGCTTCTGCAACAGCTCTGGCCCCAGCTCACGTTGAACAGTCTTCTTTTCGGCCTCTTTGGGAATATGCCAGCCCTTGGAGTGCTCACAGAGCAGGTGTAGTGCGAAAGCATCGCCTTTCTTGAAATCGAGCTCTTTCCCACGCGCCACCGGCACAAGGACCGCCTTGCTTGGAAAAAGATTGGAGCGGTCGTTTTGGCTGGCGTTCAGTTGAACAAGGTTCATCAGACGGCAAGCTTTGGCTGCCAACTCCAGCTCGCGGTCAACTTCGCCTTCGGTCGAGCCCTTCGCTTGCTGCTGGCGCCTCAACTCCACTTCGGACACCAACTGCTCCAAGGGCCAGCCTAGGTCTCGAGAAGAAGTCTCCTTGGACGTCGACATGCCAAGGCCTTCCACGCCATATTTCTCAGCCAAGAAATCTCCAAGCCAATCCCGCACCTGGGATGATTGAAGGCAGCAGTGGCACGGGAATTCAGCCCCAGAGGGTGCCCGAACGAGATTTTCTCTCGACACTCTCAGGGGAGTGGCACTTGGGGCAGGTCACTTCTTCCTTCTGGATCTCGATGGAGGGGAATTTCTCTTGCAACAGGCAGTAAAACGTCCGCAGTGCCTCGTCTAAGAAGTAACGAGGGTAGGAGCCCCGAACTTGCAGTTCCACGCTGCAGTTGTTCCGCCTCCCCACCTCAACCAACCCGCGCTGCTGATCGTTGAACATTAGGAAGCCCTTGGCCTAGCAGGATATCTTTAATCCCAGACCGCTTGCATGCGAACCCGAGGGCTCAGGCAGGTATTTGTGCATCCGGCACAAGAAGCGCGGTAGCAGAGGCGGCGGCAGCACGCCCAGGATCAGCGACACACCCAACTGGTGCTCGCTCGGCAACGGAGCCAACAGATCCGCACTCCTGGGCCGCGCTAGCAAGCACACCATGCAAACAAGTACGGGACACACATACATACATACATACATACATACATACATACATACATACATAGTATTACATACATACGTATACATACATACAATGTCATACAATATTACATACATACATACATCATACATGCATACATACATACCTGTTAAAACTTATTCTCCTTCTAATAACAGGTACACACATACATACATACATACATCATACATGCATACATACATACCTGTTAAAACTTATTCTCCTTCTAATAACAGGTACACACATACATACATACATGGGTACAGACATACTAACATATAGGCCACCATGATCATGAGTTGTGTCGCCTGTCGAGGGCAAGGACCAGACCGAGGGGGAGCATGGACGGAAGGAGATGTGGGCCCTGCTCATATATTCGAAACGAAAGCTCGAAATGCTCCATCAGAGCTCCCAACTTCTTGCGAAGGGACTCCGGGTACCTGGACATGTACATTGAACGAACATTTGATGACAGGTTGATAGGTTGCCCAAACTGTAAACTGGAGGAGCCAAAGTACAACACTTAGACAGCTGCTGAAAAGCACATCTCGAAATAAAATACACTGAGACAGCTGCTGAAAAGCACGTCTCGAAACAAAATAAGGTGCACGTGTTTTTGCAATCAGCACGGAAGATTTTGAGACCCAGAAAAACTGGTACTACACTTGGAAGAAAAGTTCATCAATTTAGAGACACAGAGATAGAGAGAGAGAGAGGAGGAGGGGGGTGGAGGCGGGAGAAGGCAGAGACACATACACACAGGGACAGAGGGATAGAGAGACAGAGGGAGAGACGGAGATGAGAGAAAGGAAGGGAACAAAGAAAAAAATATGTATAGAGGGGGAGGGGGGGGGGTGGGGTGGGGGTAAAGAACAAGAAAAAAGCAAAACACACACACACAAAATTATGATCCCATTTAGTTGCAGAAGTGATAAAACGCATGCAAGCAAATTCAAGCATGCCAAGGCAAGGCATCAAATCAAGTGTTCTTGTTCCTGAACGGGCCGTGGTTTGGCAGTGCGCGCGGCCAGATGGTGAAGAAGCAGGTCGCAGAAGCACAAAAGGATGGGTGCTACGTACTCTTTCCAGGCCTCGTCCCTCTGCACACCAAGCAAAACATCATTCAAAGTTAGCAATCACAAAGCGAGCGCGCTGTAGTACGAAGCTCTCAAATTCACTCACAGTTCAGAGTCGGATTAAAAAATGAGAAACGGTCTGGTCAGCAGATATCTTCCAACAGGTCCAAGCTTGAGTAAAAGTAATGAATATGTTCACATAGTCGTCCAGCAATGGCTCGGAACATACATTGCGTATACGTAAAAACCAGTACCACAAATCCCAAGCACGTTTGCTTGGGCTGGCTTAAAAATGTGAGCTCGTGAAACAAGGGTGTTGGACACAAAAAAGGTATAGATTGATGCTGCACGGCAAGAAGATAATATTAATGGCCAAGGTTGGTGATAGTCGCAAGGCGGTCTGAGTTGAGAGCCACACCTTTTGTTCCGTCAGCAGCCCGCACTGCGCTTGATCCGTGCGCTGTTCATGTGTGATCACTTTGCGCAGAGCGTCGGATAGCCACTGAGGGCTCGTGATCAGCAACCGCCCGATTTCGGGGAAGTAAAGGACCGATCCACACATGTGCAAGTATCTGCGCAGCAAGCAACACATACACACAAACATGAACGCTTTCACACCACGGTCCTTTCAGCTTCGAAGGTGTTCAGTATACAAATCTCCCTTGTTCATTCACAACGATGAATGCTCAAGAGCATTTGTATATTGCCAACTCTGAATCTCTTCTCGCCCCATCTCTGACGGCCACAATGTTTGCTGAATGATCGATTACTGGAGCACGGCGTCGATTGCTTCAACCTCCAGCTTGCAATCCTTGGCCCACTGCTCCAGTAGCGTCCAGCTGTCGACGTATCTGTTCACACCGTGTTATGCATACTTATTTCTGTGTGATAGAATTGTGTTCATAGCTTGTATGTGTGCGTGCATGTAAGGGGCATGTATGTATGGAAATGTGTTTGTATGCAAAAGTATGACTATGAGACGAACCAAGCATGGGTTTTTTATATTATCTCACTGAACAAACCAAAAGATGTACAAAGTTGGTGGTGAGGCTGGCGCCTTACGGATTGGACCCGCGCTTCGCGAGCACGGCTTGTCTGAAATCCAACCAGCTATCGCATGCACACATCAGGCTAGATGTAAGAAAGCATGTCCTTTTTTATGAGCATAAACTCATGGTTGAAAGCCATCAAAACATGTAAAAACGGCCGGGCGTTTCTGGAACGGGCCTGCGAGCTAGCGTCTGCCCCATGCCCTTCTGTGAGGCTGCAGCTTGCGTCTGCCACGTACGGAACAATGCCAGTAGCATGACATGCAGAAGACAAACAGGAACAATACATATGCAATACATGCATCTACATGCATACACATGCTTGCATGCACACATGCATAAGTATACATACATACGTGACACACATACATACATAGATACATACATACATACATACATACATATTATACATACATACAATGATATACCTACCTACAATATTTATTACATACACGCCAAATATCGAGTGACCAGGTCACGGCACAGCTCCTCGATCCCCTCCTTTTTGCCTGCGCGCACACATTTGTCATGCTCAAATATCAGCATCAATCTCAAAGTTCGCGTTCATTGACAAGGTGAAGATATGCACTAATTGTCATAAATGATTCATCCCCCCCCCCCAACACACACACACCTCTATTCTCTCCAGTATATACTCTCGCTTTGCGACTGAAATTAACGCTGCAATGTTGCATCTAAATATTCGTCAGCAGAGTAATTTTGAGAAGGAGGCTCCAGAGATGACAGTACAGTACCCACGTTGCTGAAGTGGTAGAAAGCAAGCTCCAGGGTTGAATATAATTTACGTACCTCCTCCTCGTATCCCTGTTACAATAAGACCTCCGTGTTGCAAGGCAAAACTCCACCACTGGCAAGCAAAAGAAAGCTACCTTTGGCGTGGGGCGCTGGTTATCTCTTCTGGTAGCCACCACAAACACTTTTGGTTTGGAAGCCTAGGGAGAACATTACACAAAGTAGCCTTGGAACGACATCTTGCACAACTCCAACAGACTTGAGACCACCCAGTTGCCATCAAGATAGCAAGTATGATACGGCCCCTCACACTCACACCTGTTGATGTCGTGAATGCTGTTGGTGTTATTCTTGTGAGTGTCGTGAATGCTGTTGGTGTTATTCTTGTTTTTGTTTGCTTGTTGATTACTTGCCGCATATTTGATCGTGGCCGGTGGTCGTTGTTCTTATTGTGCTTTTGTTGGTCTGGTTGCTTCTGTTTGGATCAGTGACACACCTCGGGAGCACCCTGGCCAGCAGACTTGGATTCTCCAGCAGCCTGCAGTACGTGTGTATCACAGTGTATGCATGTGTATATAAGCGCCAGCAAGCGCAAATACACACAGGCACACAGAACAAATTCCTCAAGTAACGCAAGCTGGTCGAATATATTTTTTGGTCGTTAACAACATGAAAGGGAAAGGACGGGGAAATATGTGTCAAGGTTGGATTGTAGGCGAGGATACAACGTTTGAATCGAACAGCTTCTGTTGCATGCATGTAATAGTGTGTTTATGCACTTAACTAATGGAAGCTAAGTAGCTTTCAGCGCATAGATATCATCCTTGCAAACACTTCTTTGTGATGTTATAAGCTTGACAGTATATGTCAGAGTAAGTATGAGCCAAAGCCGTGCGCCGACCTGCGGGGCGTCTACACGAGCTTGGATCGACTTCAACCAGAAATTGAGCTTGGCCACAGCCGTTGACTTCCCTACGCAATCACAGCACATCTTTCCCATAGAAGAAAAACACTGTCAAGTCATGCCAAGTCACGCCACAAAACTTTAAATGTTTACTCGGTCGTGCTGGGGTCCCACGCTAGCATGAAGAGGCTGTGCCTGGACAGAAATAGCTGATGAGCGCTGTAATACCTGTTAAACATAAGACACATAAAACGTGTACGCTTTCCTGCATTGCTAACTTGCATATTTCTCAAAACGCGAGATGGAAAATGGGAAGCATAGTAGCTCATACACACGTGCATGACCATACACTCACTCACACACACACACACACACACGCACACACTACACGTAAACATGTATGACTATCACATAATACGTGTATTAATCACATGAAAACACATACAATATTTCAGACAACCATATGCAAACGCATGCATGTGCACAATAATACGAGTACAAATACAATTTCCACATGCAAATACGCAAATGAATACATACGCGTGCGTGCATGCCTTTTTGTGTGTACTGGTGGCGACTTTGCTGCATTTGCAATTAATTGCGAGAAAATGTTCCTTTAATTTGTTCATCCTGGTAATCAATGTATGTTCCTTTAATTTGTTAATCAATGTGTAGGCGTGCCCAGTGACAACCGCATGTGTGCATGCGCGCGAACGTGTCACATGTATATGTAATCATGCACATGTGCATTTATGAGCAGGTATATTTTTGTGTTTGTGCACGAGTCAGCATAAAATTACTTGTGCATATACATTCCGTTGCAAACGATAGGAAACAACCGAATAAAACCAAAAGGGAGAGTGTACATTTCTTGGCCGGCGAAGTCCCATGTCGACAGGGCCAAAGGCTCTTTCACGGCTGGATCCGGGCGCGTAACTGCCCATTCTTGTATGTCAACACCCACGGTCGAGGTGCCTTGGTACGTCTTACCTTGCAGCGTGTGCATCAGACTATGCATGCAAGCACAGCAGCGGTCGGTCAGAGCGACCGTAAGGATTTTTTTTTCTCCCTTTAATTTATTAGCCCAATAATAATAATAATAGTGCTTCTCTGTCAATGGCTGATGCATTTCTGCACATGCGCCTCCATCGTCTCACCCGTGAGGGGAGTACGAAGAATTGACGATAAGCTCTAATGACACCCCCGCAAGGGCAGTTCCAACACTTCCAGACGGGCCGGTATGTTCAATGAAAATACTGGTCCCAGAAATAGACCGTATGTTCAATGAAAATACTGGTGGCACCGACGGGAATCGAACTGGCGACAGGGCCCAGATGGTAGAACTTGACCACTGGGCTATCACGGTGTCCAAATAATAATAATAATAATAATAATAATAATAAATAAATAAATAAATAAATAAATAAAAAAAAAAAAAAGGAAGAAGAACCGAGAGAGAGAGAGAGAGAGATGAGGAAGAAGAATTTTTTTAGCTGGCCTGCAACAAAGAAGACGAAGACGAAGAAGAAGAAGAAGAAGAAGAAGAAGAAGAAGAAGAAGAAGAAGAAGACAAGAAGAAGAAGAAGAAGAGGAAGAGGAAGAAATGCGATTTGTGTGACTTAGAAACGAGATCACCATGCCCGTACCTGGTCTTGCCCACCCCCATATCACCCAGAATGACGAGCTTGCCTTGGTAGCTCCGACGCGTGCCGCTCGACTGAACGCTGCGCAGGTACTGCAGAATGCCTTTGTTGCCCTGCTGCAGCACCTCTGCAGGCAGCTCTTTGAAGCAGTCCTTGAGTTCGACTCCTATCAATGCCTCGAGCGTTGGGTTGATCTGGATATCGCAGACACAAGATACATTGTTGCGTGCGCTAGCAAGTGCAAAAGAGTGATTAATGGGCCCTGATGATATCTGCTTGTATATGCAGGTGAACACAAGCCTTACGCATCTCTCTCGCTCTCACTCTTGCTCTCACTCGCACCCTCTCTTTACTCCACACACACGCTGTGTGTGTGTATGTCTCTCTCTCTCTCTCTCACACACACACTCACACACACGATATAGAAATGCTACTGTGCGCAGGCCATTGTTTGCGATGTTCAACCCAAGCAAAGTTTTGTTGAACTATTTAGCAATACACACACAAAAAAATTACGATCGCCAATATGCTTAAGGTACCTCCAACGCCTTGCCGATAGCTTTTGCGCCAATAATAATAATAATAATTAATAATAATAATAATAATAATAATAGTGCTTCTCTGTCAATGGCTGATGCATTTCTGCACATGCGCCTCCATCGTCTCACCCGTGAGGGGAGTACGAAGAATTGACGATAAGCTCTAATGACACCCCCGCAAGGGCAGTTCCAACACTTCCAGACGGGCCGGTATGTTCAATGAAAATACTGGTCCAGAAATAGACCGGTATGTTCAATGAAAATACTGGTGGCACCGACGGGAATCGAACTGGCGACAGGGCCCAGATGGTAGAACTTGACCACTGGGCTATCACGGTGTCCATATAATAATAATAATAATAATAATAATAATAATAATAATAATAGTGCTTCTCTGTCAATGGCTGATGCATTTCTGCACATGCGCCTCCATCGTCTCACCCGTGAGGGGAGTACGAAGAATTGACGATAAGCTCTAATGACACCCCCGCAAGGGCAGTTCCAACACTTCCAGACGGGCCGGTATGTTCAATGAAAATACTGGTCCAGATGGATCGGTATGTTCAATGAAAATACTGGTGGCACCGACGGGAATCGAACTGGCGACAGGGCCCAGATGGTAGAACTTGACCACTGGGCTATCACGGTGAATAATAATAATAATAATAATAATAATAATAATAATAATAATAATAATAATAATAATAATAATAGTGCTTCTCTGTCAATGGCTGATGCAAATCTGCACATGCGCCTCCATCGTCTCACCCGTGAGGGGAGTACGAAGAATTGACGATAGGCTCTAATGACACCCCCGCAAGGGCAGTTCCAACACTTCCAGACGGACCGGTATGTTCAATGAAAATACTGGTGGCACCGACGGGAATCGAACTGGCGACAGGGCCCAGATGGTAGAACTTGACCACTGGGCTGTCACGGTGTCCATATAATAATAATAATAATAATAATAATAATAATAATAATAATAATAATAATAATAATAATAATAATAATAATAGTGCTTCTCTGTCAATGGCTGATGCATTTCTGCACATGCGCCTCCATCGTCTCACCCGTGAGGGGAGTACGAAGAATTGACGATAAGCTCTAATGACACCCCCGCAAGGGCAGTTCCAACACTTCCAGACGGGCCGGTATGTTCAATGAAAATACTGGTCCAGAAATAGACCGGTATGTTCAATGAAAATACTGGTGGCACCGACGGGAATCGAACTGGCGACAGGGCCCAGATGGTAGAACTTGATCACTGGGCAATAATAATAATAATAATAATAATAATAATAATAATAATAATAATAATAATAATAATAATAATAATAATACTATATCTGAGGCGTACTGATGCAGCTAATGGCATATCCTCAACGGACATAAGCCTCCAATACCCTTGTTCGAGGTCCTCCACCCCCCGTGTCAGTCTCTCGCCTGATGATCGGGGCCACCGATGGAGCTCCTGAGGGCAAGACTGCACTAAGCCGAGGTTATTCCGCAGTCCCAGCAACCTCTTGCAAGACGTCACCGAATGTGCAAGTGCATACACCAAGCGCGGTTGCTAGAGCTGCCTCGAAACCCCACCCATAACAATCTGGTGTCTGCTGGGTCCTGGGCTATCAACCAACATATGCGGAGTTTAAGATCTTTTACGCGCGCAACGACCCTCCTCCCCAGCATCTACCACCAAAGGGTTATGAGTTGGCGTCACAGTTTAACGCCTTGAGGCCATTGGGCTGGAACTCTGTTTAGCAAGTGTGACTAGGTTTTTTCATCGGGATTTCCCTCAAATATGTCACAGTCAACACTCCAAGGCAGATTTACTATATCTAAGGCGTACTGATGCAGCTAATGGCATATCCTCAACGGACATAAGCCTCCAATACCCTTGTTCGAGGTCCTCCACCCCCCCGTGTCAGTCTCTCGCCTGATGATCGGGGCCACCGATGGAGCTCCTGAGGGCAAGACTGCACTAAGCCGAGGTTATTTCGCAGTCCCAGCAACCTCTTGCAAGACGTCACCGAATGTGCAAGTGTATACACCAAGCGCGGTTGCTAGAGCTGCCTCGAAACCCCACCCATAACAATCTGGTGTCTGCTGGGTCCTGGGCTATCAACCAGCATATGCGGAGTTTAAGATCTTTTACGCGCGCAACGACCCTCCTCCCCAGCATCTACCACCAAAGGGTTATGAGTTGGCGTCACAGTTTAACGCCTTGAGGCCATTGGGCTGGAACTCTGTTTAGCAAGTGTGACTAGGTTTTTTCATCGGGATTTCCCTCAAATATGTCACAGTCAACACTCCAAGGCAGATTTACTAATAATAATAATAATAATAATAATAATAATAATAATAATAGTGCTTCTCTGTCAATGGCTGATGCATTTCTGCACATGCGCCTCCATCGTCTCACCCGTGAGGGGAGTACGAAGAATTGACGATAAGCTCTAATGACACCCCCGCAAGGGCAGTTCCAACACTTCCAGACGGGCCGGTATGTTCAATGAAAATACTGGTCCAGAATAATAATAATAATAATAATAATAATAATAATAATAATAATAATAATAATAATAATAATTCAGGTTTAGGCCAGTCAACGTTACTACGTGTGATTAACCTATACACGTGAAAAACATAGAATTGACATGCTACCGCGCGGTAGCACTTTCCACTGGTATGTTTTGACTGCATATAGGTAAACAAGAGTATTCGCAGCATCAACTTGCGTACTAACGATATTGGGGTTGAGGGGCGCCAAGGCGATTGCCCTTCAGGTACCTTCAGTGCTGCTGCGATTTCCTTAGCTCTATAAGCACCAATGTTATTGTCACCAAGCGACAAAGTTTGCAGCATCTTGTTCACCTGCACTCACACAAACAAAACATAATTGAAAAATTGCTACCGCGGTAGCATGGATGAAATGTTGATGTTTGGGTACAGGTCAACAAAAGCATTACTACCCTCGACCTCAACTTCAATAATATTGGCCCTGATGGAGCTGCTGCCATCGGGAAGGCTTTGGAGGTCAGACCTTAATTGCTTCTGCGATCAGTGCAGCGCCTTTGTCGCCGAGATTGTTGTAGCCGATGTTAAGAGTTTGAACAGTTGTGTTCACCTAATTTGACCACACATACACACAACTTTGTGTCTTTGCTACCGCGCGCCGGTAGCATGCAAGAATGTCAGCATTACACTGTGAATGATATTAGGTGAACACTAGCCTGGCTACACTCATCCTCTACAACAACAAGATCGGCGACGCAGGCGCAACAGCAATTGCAAAGGCCCTGCAGGTACCTTAAGCGCGTCTGCAAACGCTGCTGCACCTTGATCTCCAATGTTGTTGTCTACAATATTTAGAGTCTGCAGAACCTTGTTTGCCTGCAGTGACATCACAAATACAATTTGTTAGACATGCTACCGCGTGCGGTAGCAACATGTATCAATATATTGGGTTTCATAGGTAAACCAAACCCTGAGGAAGCTGAATCTAGGATACAATAGTATTGGTGGTGACGGTGCCCACGCAATTGGAGAAGCTCTTAAGGTACCTGCAGTGCTTTTGCGATTTGCTTCGCTCCTTCTGGTCCGATGTCGTTGTATTGCAACTCAAGATTGGTTAAGCTGGTGTTCACCTAACACATGATCATGATAAATATTCTGCTACCGGCGCGCATGGAAGTAGCATCTCACCCTTCATATATATCATGGATGTGAGCAGGTGAATACAACTCTTACGAGTCTACGCTTTGCAGATACAGATATTTTGGCCAACGATGACGAGAAGATCGGAGTGGAAGGAGCCAAGGCGTTTGCTGATTCTCTCAAGGTCTTACCTGGATGGCTTCTGCGATATGTTTAGCACCTTGCGGACCGATGTTGTTGACTGAAATATCAAGGCTTGAGAGCTTGCTGTTCTTGTTCTCCTGCATTGCACACAATCACATCTTTGGATGCTAATACGTATACGTTATAACTTTAAAGCTAATGCTACCGCGCCGCGGTAGCATGTGAAAGACAAGTTTGTGGGTTGTTTAGGTGAACTCAACCCTCACCGCTCTCGATATTGGCGGCAACAGAGAGAGAGAGAGAGAGAGAGGGAGGGAGAGGAGAGAAAGAGAAGACAGAGAAGACAGAAAGAAATACAATATACAGCTGGTAGCATTAAAATGATGCATATGTGAGCTGGCATGCTGTGTATGAAAAGTGTCTATGAGCACATGTAAATGTGTAATATGTATATGTGTACACGTGTATACGTATATGCATGTTTGTTGTTAAACATTTTGGGTAGGTGGGTGGTGTGTGTGTGACACAGAGAGAGAGCAGAGAGAGAGTGAGAAGAGAGGGAGAGTGAGAAGAGAGGGAGAGTGAGAAGAGAGAGGAGAGAGATAGAAGAGAGAGGAGAGAGAGATAGACACACACACATACACAGAGATTCACCTGTGAGATCTCCAGTATCCAAACACCCAACATTCATAAATATTTTAGTCTGTTGTCTCATAATAGTTGTAGTCCTGAACTGAAGTAGTGATGTCTTTATGCATGTATAGTCTGTGTGAGCACCAACAGCTCCAAGATTCTGGCTTGACAAATCGAGCGATTTGCCTTCATAATTGGCCTATTCAGAGCAGATAACCCATGAACACAAACAAGAAGAGAAAAAAAAAAGATAACAGACCACGAACTTGGTAAGGACGTCGTGTTGTCCTACACGAAAAGTAGATAAATACACATTTTACTGGGTCGTTTTTTTTCGCCCACTCAAAAACGACCTTCGTAAAATGTATCGCACCCACTCCTATGGATTTCCGATACAATAAATACAAAGCAACAAAAACAACCAAATAGCCTTATATAGCACACTACAAGAAAACATGTGTATATCATTAAATAGACCTTGTTCGTCTTACTCTTCCAACTTCAACTCAACCACCTACCACACACAAGTGTGGTATGAGTAAATCTCTTTGAATGAAAGTGGGCTTTTCTGAAAGCCCCTACAATTTTTGGACAAAATTTTAACGCACTAGATTATACTCCTATGCGGTAAAGGAGTAAGTGGTTATAACCACTTTTATTCAATTCTTCGTCTTTTGTATTGTTCATATGATTGAATTATTTCTGATGTTGTTTTTCCACTATCAATCATCTTTCTCGCTTTAATCTCGTCATCAACTCCCATTGGTTGATTTTCCGCACTTAGCCAATGTTCAAATAATCGTAATTGTTTCTTCTTTTGTTCTTCTTCTCGCTTTTTTTCTCGTTTCATTTGTTCAATTTTTTCCTTTCGTTCAGTTTCTTCTTTTTTCTGATTTAGTATTTCTTCAATCGCAACTGCTTTATTTTCGCAATCTATTTTTTGTTTCTCCAATTCCATCCTTTCTTTTTCATTTTGAGCAAGTCTGCTAATTAAAGTATCAAATCTTACATCATTACTTGCTTTACATTTCATTATGTCCTTACGAGATTTATCCTTCAATTTATGAAAATATTTATTTGTTTCTTCTCTCTCAGTGTACTCATCATCGCTATTGTTGTTGCTCTCGTCTTCGCTCATTATGGAAAAGGTGATTGGAGAATTCTGAAATGTTTTCCTTACACTATAAAGAAAAAAGTTGTCCAAGGACAGAATTTCCCCCGGTGTCCATTTCGCCTCACCTTTCCCGTATACGGTGCAAAAAAATTTTTTTTGCTTTTCCTTTTATCGGCATTTCAAATTGTCAGCAGAAATTCCTGAAATTCTATCACGTGTTTTTGTCTGTTTCTTTTTTCATTCTTTGACTTTTTCAGAATTCCAAAAGCGACCAAGACAAAAAGACCAAACCCTTGTCTGTTTTTGTATGTCTGTAGATGGCGGACGAACCACGAGTAGAAGATGAACTAGCCGATGAACCAGAGGAACCAGAGCAACCCCGCCAAGAAGACACAGAAGTCAAGGTATGTTTGTTTGGTTGTTTTGTTTCCACATATAATTTTTTACAGACTTTGACCGAAAATTTGGGTGGGTTGGTTATTGGTCGCATCGTTGCGGGGAACATACCTATTGAATTAGGGGGTAATAAGGTTTCGCCAGCCAAAGTTCCATTCGTTGATAGAAAGAACCAGCCTATAATAAGTAATACAAATTATTGGGTCCAACTTGATAAGAAAAACGGAACGGCTTTGCTATTCAGTCACGAGCACGAGGGGATGCACGCCGTCAAACTAAACATATTTAAGACAGAGTTACGAAGGGGGCAAGTAGCGGAAATATTCGTAGTCGAATTCACTGATGGAACTTTGAAACTGTTTCGACTGTGGGATAACATCGACGCCATCGCTAACTTCTTCGGGCTTACAATCAAGACCGCCTACAGGGTGTTATTTGATTAAAGGCGTTTTCAACCGCCACTAATGATCGTAGACTTTTCTTGGCATTGAAATATTATAAGCAATTGTTAAAAGCCAAGGAAGGTGTATGACCATTTTCATTTTCATTAAAGGTCAAGTATTACTTTTGCTTTTCGTTCTCTTCTACTTGTTCTGATATTTTCTGGTTCTATTTCTTCTCTTTTAAGTAGTTCTTTTGTCTTCTTCTCTTTTATAACTTCTTTAGTTTGCTCTTTCATATCTTTTTCTTCGTCAATTGGTTTAGTAAAATCAGTTTTCAATAAATCCCTCTGGCTCACTAAATCTTCATTATTTAATATTAATTTAAATCCGGAACGGCTTTTAACTTTATAAATAATTTTGCTGAAAGTCTTTCCTCCTTTGGAAAATAGATTCCGTTTGTTTTCCTTACGAACTCTATCTCCGATATTGAATTCATCAATAAGGTTATCTCTAGTTATTATTTGCTTGTTTTTGTCTCTTCTAGTAAAGACGTCCACCGGTCTGGCTTGAATTCCCCTATGTAGTTTATGATTATAAGCATTCACTAAGTCTTGAATATAACTTACCCAATCAAAATTTCTATTAGTTTCAAATAGTAAATCCAACCACCTTCTAATACTTCTTATAACTCTATCTACTACGGCTAGCGCTCTATGGTCTCCGACTTCAACCACATCATGCTTAATACCATTTTGAATAAAACAATCACGAGTAGCACCTTTATATTCTCCTCCGCTGTCTGTTGTAATTGATTTAGGTTTATAAGGTATAGTTTTCAAAGCATAATAGACCTCTTTTGCGGTTTTATTTTTTAATGGAATGATTATTAAATATCTTGAATGACAATCAATCCAAACAAGCATCCAAGCATATCCTTTATTTCCTTTCTTATCTTTTATCTTACTCATATCGGCTAAGTCTAGAAAAACTTGGTCTAATGGATTATCAACCCATATAGTATTCCATATTTTCGGGTTCTTTTTCTGGCGGTGTATTTCAAGGGCTTCTTCTTCTTTTGTTTTAACTACTTCTCCAGTTGGCACTTCTTCTAGTGAGGCATCCTCATTCTGAGTATTAATAATTATATGTTTATTATCAAGTTGATTTTCCTCACTCATATCTTTAGAATTTGAGGAAGCACTTACTTAAGTCGCTTGAAGTTTCGCTCCGTGTTGGTTTCTCTGTATTATATACATTAACCAAAACTTTACTATTTGATTTTTTACCTTTCCCCTTCTTTGGTTTTGGCTCTTCTTCTTCACTTTCACTCTCACTGCTTTCGCTATCCTCTGGTTCAACCACAGACTTTTTAATCTTCTTCTTTTCCCTCTTACTCTCTACCTTCGCTCTCTTGATTTTCATTTTTGCCATCTTTTTAGCAATGATATCAGTAAAATCACATTCACTTTCGCTATCACTCTGCTCGGGTGTGTCATCTTGGTCTTTTTCATTAACAATATCGCTCGCCACATTCTTATTTTCTATCTCTGCCAATCTTCGTTCCATATCATCATCTTCACTTTTGACTGCATTTCGGTATTGTTCCAAACCTTTTTGGCATGTTCCATCTTTCGTTGTTTCGCTTTCGCTTTTATTCCTTCCACAGCACTCCCCCAATTCTTACGACTTGCTTCGGGAGACTGCATTTATACTAAGATTAATATATTTTAGTATTTTTTTAATAAATAATAAATAATTAATATACGAATATGGCAGGTTCCTCCTTCAAGTCGCTCTTAGGCTTGTCAGAAATCGCAACAGACAGCCTATCAATAGCCAACCTTGACCTTACCAACACAAACATAGTCGGTCTGAATACAGACAGAGTGCCAGAAGATGAAAACCCTTTGAACCTCTACTATACGGATTTACGATTTGACACAAGATTATCTACCAAATCAACTACAGACATAAAAGAAGGAAAACATCTATATTATACAGAACAACGAGTAAGGGATAATGACGAAGTCAAAGCCTCAACTCAACACCGCTCTAATACATCCAATCCGCACCAAACAAGTTTATATAATTTGATAGACACAAACATATCCGCTCCAACGGTCGGGCAATACTTAACATATAATGATGTAGATGGTAAATGGAGAAATACAACAATCGGCTCAATTGATACACTTTCGGATGTAGTCATTACAGCACCAATAGCGATGAATAGTTATCTCACATATAACTCAATAAACTGGGTAAATAAAACTTTTCCAATAAATGTTGATGAATTCGGCAACATTAGTATGGGAGGTAATCTAAATATAACAGGTGTCAATTTACTAAATACCAAAGATGTTGATACTTGGATATCTGAGCACGAAGACAATAATGATAAAGTGTCAGCGGATGGTTCAATTGATACACACAGCGACTGTACAATAACAACACCTACCAATAACCAACTGCTCATTTATAGCACAGGACAATGGAGAAACACAAACTCTCCTTTCGTAAGATTAGATGGTCTTGCCATGATGATAGCGGATTTAAATATGGGAGGATTTAACATAACAAATGTCGGTAATGTTGATGGTATTGATGTTTCTGCCCTTGATAGTTCCGCGGTTAAATTAACAGGAGACCAAACAATAACTGGGAATAAAACATTTACTACTTATGTGGGGGTAAAAGACTCAAATCCATTAAATACAGGTAAGTTATTCTTCAATTACAACAATAATATGGGTTCTATTTATTCGTCGGAGGTAGGTGGTGCAACGGGCTATCCATTATCTTTTGTCGGCTCGTCCATACTTTTTGCTCCAACAACAGGGGGTGGAATGACATTGACAAATAATGTTTTAAATTTTAACAGCACGACAGCAATCAGCGGACTTCCAGCACCATTCTATGACAATGATGCTTCAACAAAAGCATATACCGATACAAAATTAGCAAAGGACGGCACAACGGCTATGACGGGTAGTTTAAATATGGGAGGATTTTCAATAACAAATGTTGGTAATGTTGATGGTATTGATGTTTCGGCTCTTGATACTTCGGTGGTTAAACTAACAGGAGACCAAACCATAGCAGGAACAAAAACATTCAGCAACATAATAAATGCTAGTGCGGGGATTGATATGAAAAGTCAAAACATAACAAATGTTAATTTGGTTGATGGTGTTGATGTTTCCACCCTTGATACTTCGGTGGTTAAACTAACAGGAGACCAAACCATAGCAGGGAATAAAAAATTTACATCAACTTTGGAAGTAAGTGGTTCATCCAATCCAACTACTTTTGACGGCATCGGCATAGCCTTTGATACAAAAATAGGAATGATTGCCGCACAAAAGACAGCAACAGCGACTTGGTATCCGATACAAATAACGGGTTCGTATGTTGAGTTATATTCGGGTAATACTTTAATTATAACCGCAACTGGCACTACACTATCTTTGAATAACAATAAAATAACAAACTTAGCCACACCATCAGCAACAACGGACGGAGCAAACAAAAGTTATGTTGATACACTAGACGGGCAAAATGTGAAACTAACAGGAAACCAAACCATAGCAGGAATTAAGACATATAGCAGTGGTGTTGAAATAACGGGAAATCAATTCAACAACAAAGGGCACATTTATCGTTTTCAATTCTACCAGTAATATCGGGTCAATTGCTAGTTTGGATATGAAAACTGCAACATATTACAACTTTGAAATTTCTGCGAAAAAAATAAGTTTTATTATTGACGGGACAATCGTCGGTTGGGTAAATGCTTCGGGGCTAGATTGTAATAGTAGCAAAATAGCCAACCTTGGAACTCCGACATATATTATCAACAGACGGAGCAACAAAAGGGTATGCGGACACATTGGATGGGCAAAATGTAAAACTATCAACAGACCAAACCATAACAGGAAGTAAGACATTTAATGGGGCGAGCACTGTGATAAAATATCTAACTTTAACGAACAATGCTGATTTTAATAATCAAACTATCACTAATGGCGGAAATATAACATATAATGGGGCGAGGATATTAAACCAAAATGGAGGAGACATATTCTTTTCACAGACATCAGGAGATTATCAGTATTTCTTATTTACTCTAAATACCGCTACAAGTGGAACCGCAAACCAACGAGGTTATGTATTTACGAATGTAGCATCTGATGTAAAAGGGGCGGGGCTTTATATTTCAAAACTTTTGGATAATAAAAGTGCTTCGTCTGACATTGTCCGTTTTAACAATGCTGGCGGTATGCGGTTTTATGGTGCCTTAGATATGAACTCAAACAATATAACAAATGGCGGAACAATAACTGGAACGACAATTACTTCAACCGCGGGGATATCAACAACAACATTAACAACGAGCGACAAAATAACAACAGCATCAGGCAAACCGATAATCATAGGCAGTACAACGAAAGGAGTAGGAGCAACTGGTGGCTTAGAGTTATATGGAACTGCGAGCGACCCCGCGGGACCACATATACAAGCCATTGTATCAACAGACACTCATCCAGTTTTTCAAATGTGGAATTATGCCCATAATGATATTACGTTAGGTTTTGATGCTTATGTGTCGGGAGGGGCATGGAAATCATCTTCTGCGACATCTAACTTTTTAATACAAAAAAGCACTAATCTTATTTTTTATTACAAATCAGGAGCAACGGTGGGAAATACTGTATCGTTTAATGTCGCGATGGACATCAGTAGCACAACGGGCTTACTAACGGCTAGTGCTGGTATATCAACAACGACATTGGCAACGAGCGACAAAATAACAACGGCATCAGGAAAACCGATAATTATCGGCAGAACAACGAAAGTAAATGGAGCAACGGGCGGATTAGAATTATATGGAACAGCAAGTAATATCGGAGGAGCACACTTACAGGCGGTAATATCAACAGATGATTATCCAACATTTCAATTATTGAACTGGGCACACGACAATGTCAATTTAAGTTTTGATGCTTATTTTGACGGCACGAACTGGAAATCATCTTCTGCGTCATCTAACTTTCTAATTCAAAAAGGTGTAAAACTCACTTTTTATTATAATTCAGGAACAGCGGTTGGAAACAATATATCTTACACTGAGGCGATGAACATTAATACATCGGGAGAGTTAGTCATCCCAACAGCATCCAGCGGTAATTTATTAATACGAAAAAGACCCGCTTCTACTAACGACCCGCAACTATTTTTTAAATCTGGAGGATATACGAATTATGGGGTAATTGTTTCTTCTACTGGTTTGCTTCATGCTTGGACTACTTCAAACTCTACTACTGGCGAGCCGTCTGGTGCTTATAATTATATTCCTTTGAATGGTGCTTGGACACCATCATCGGATAGACGGCTTAAATCAGATATTAAAACATTAGATTGCGGTGATTGTTGCGAGAAACTAATGAAAATAAATTGTTGTTCGTATTATTGGAAAGCAGACAAAAAGAAAGAAAAAAAGAACCACGGATTTATTGCGGACGAAGTTAAAAAAATATTTCCTGAATTTGTATCTGAAAGTGGAATGAAAGCAGAGGATGGAGAAGGCTACCTTGAAGGCGTAACATACACTGACTTTATACCTGTATTGGTCAGCGGATTTCAACATATGGCGGAAAAAGTGATTAATTTAGAAAAAGAAAATAAAACTTTACTTAATATATTACAAGATTTAACCAACCAACTAGCCGAAATCCGAGCAGTCGTATTTTCTACTAATGCCTCCTAGATTACACCCCCCACCGCCAGTCATTGAAATAGACGGCGAACTAACACCAGAGTTGAAAAATCGTGTTTTAGACATTTCATTGAAGAATGAGGAAAAAAAAGTAGAGCACGAATTGGAAGATAACTGGAATTGTTGTTGTATAACAAACAGACCGACAGACAGCCGACTTATTAAATACTTATTTCAAATGGGTATCATTATTGCCATTATAACCCTTTGTATCGTAAGGCTATCTGAAAAGAACTTACCTTGTGAGGTAGCCAACACTTACGTCGGAATTTTGACATTGCTTATCGGTATTTGCCTTCCATCACCTTCTTCAAAGAAATGAACATTCATATACTTGAGTTTTATACCACATAGCATCATTTGAGCAAATTAAAGGAATGGCTTCATCAAAACTAACACACCAATCACTCATGGGCTTATACACACATTTAAATTTACTTTCTATTCCTTGCTTTATACAATAAGCACAACTCTCATTCTTTTTTTCGCTTATCCGTGAGTAAAAGTCGCAGGCCGTCCGTCCTAACACAGACCACATAAATAATAATATTAATAACATAATATATTACACAATATATAAACAATGTCGGAGCACAAATACCAAAAGATTATTTTTCTGAGCAATGATTTTGCTGGAGGAAGCAAAACATTTAATAAAAATATCCAAATGTCATTCACACCCACCAAAATGAATGTTAAGTTTATCCACTATATGAACGACCAGACCGAAACCAAAACCAGAATTCTTTATATGGACAGAATTGGAATTATTGGAACATTTGCGGACAGCACCACAGCAAACATTTCAAATCTCGGGTATAATTTGGGTGTCGTCGGATGGACTGACGGACAATATACATTTAAAGTCCTTGAAACCGACAGCGGAAATATTGACACAGGAAATTTAGCGGGCCGAATTGTTGTGTGCCTAGAATTCCTCGCTTAGAATATAGCAATGGAAAAGATTAACAATGTCAAAGTTAAGCCCGTGAAGCAGGATGGAAACGGAGATAAAAAAGCAAAAGGTTATAAATTATTCAATGAGCCGTATGCTAACATATTTCTACTTGCTAGAAAGAAGAGCGGTAAGACGACAGCACTCTTTGAAATACTGAAACGTACAACAGACAGAAAAACCCGTATTGTCATTATTGCTTCAACAATACACAAGGACTACATTTATAAAGCGATGGTAAAGCACTTTAAGAACAGAGGCAACCCGATGGCAATATATACTTTTCTTAAATCAGATGGTGTAAATGTTATTGATTATGAGTTAGACAAACTGAACAGACATGACGAGCAACACGAAGGAGAAGTAAAACAAGACAAAGAAGAAATAGAGAAGCCACAATTTTTATACTTTGGAAAAGAAGAAAAAAAGAAACAGAGCACCGCAGAGGTAAAAGAAAGGCCGAGTAAATATATATCTCCAGAGGTTGTTTTTGTTTTGGACGATTTAGGGAGTGGATTAAGAGACAAGTCCGTAAGTGATTTGTTAAAAAAGAATAGGCACTATAAATCAAAGGTGATTATGTCTAGTCAGTATTTGAACGACCAACGGCCAGAAGCCATTAAGCAGTTAGATTATCTATTAATCTTTCCGGGGCAATCTCAGGACAAAATGGAACTCGTGTATAAACACTTAGACTTATCTTTTGACTTTGATTACTTTCTTCAAAAGTATCACGAAGCAACAAAGGAGAGATTTAATTTTCTTTATGTCTCAAGTGTTGATGATGAATTAAGAAAAAACTTTGCCTATCGTCTTAAGTAAAAAAATAAAATTCGTAATTAATTATTTTTCTGTATTATATATGCCAGTATCACCAGTGATAATTTCACAACCATCAGGATATAACATCGGATACAATCCATCAATGCCACAGAAGGGAGGAAAAAAGAAAACTAAGAAGAAGGGATGTGGTCAAAAGGGAGGAAAGATTAACTGGGCTAAGGTCGGAAAAACTGCCTTGGCTGTTAATAAATTCCTTCGCGATAATAAGGTAATCTCTAGGACTGCGGGGGCATTGAGTAGTGTTGGGGTGCCTTACGCTGGTAGTGTTAGTGCTACTGCTGCAAAACTTGGGTATGGTAAGCAACGAGGAGGGGCTGTAAAGTTCCGATGATAGTTATCAACTACACTCTCGTTGCTAATGCAACTCCCGTTTGTTGATAACCATCGAAAACAGATTATTTTTTTCCAAAATAAAAAACGATGTTTTAGAATATAGATTCAACAAGTTGAATCCATAGCAAGAATGCGAAGCATGAAGCGCCATTCTAAAATATCAAAGGTAAGACCCCCGCGGGTTTATAGGAATAAGAGCGGGAGACCATATATTATCCAGAAGGGTAAAAAATATTATCTTAATTTTGGTAAGAAATAAAATGATTTAAGCACATTACAAATCGTTAAACTTTTTATGAAATATATTAGCAAACCAAAGTCGCAAAGGGCTAGTCGCAAACCAAGGGAAAAAATAATCAAATCTGATTTCAATCGTCTTGAACACGAGACAGAAACCAGATACAAAGCAACTTACAAAAGAAATATGAGTTAATACATGACGAGGAAGAAAAGGAAAAGAAGAAGAGGGATGAGATGGAAGAAGAAAAGAAGAGGCAGGAGCGTCGCGGAGACGCAGATGCAAAGGAAAGGCAGGATGAGTTAGCAAGGATACACCGCAATGAACTATCAGATATTAAGGAACGACAAGAACAAAAAGCCAGAGAACTAAGAAGGGAGCAAAAACTCATAGATGATGTAAAATATGAAGAAGATAGAAAAAATAGAATACAAGCATTACCACCGCCACCGCAATATCAATATATTATGCCACCGCAATATGGACAGCCACAATTTGGATCACCACAACAAGCACCGCCATTTGGAGCACCACCACAAGCACCGCCATTACCTAATTTAGGAGATGAAGCACCATTGAAAACGAAAGAGCAATATGAGGAAGAAAAAAAGCAAAAGCAGAAAGATATTGAAACACTGAAATTAGCAGGATATACAGATAAGTTCATAAAAAAGATGAGTCTCAAAGACTTACAAAAAGCCAGTCAAGATATTCAGACGGCTATAGCCACAGCGACGTCTTTAGAGGAACAGAAAAAGTTAGCAGAAGAATATAAAGAAAAACTTGAAAAGGAAAAAAAGAAAGCGGAAGAAAAGGGTAAGCATCTTGAAAATTTACAAATTAATCAATTTTTAATCTCTGGATTTTCAAAACTTATCACCCAACCATTACCATAAAAGAGTTAGCACAGGCTTTAAAAAAGAGACTAGATAATGATGGTCATAACAAATTAAATTACAAAGACACTTCAAAGTGGATTATTAACATGATTAAAAGGTTTAATATTGATGTTGGAAGTGAGGTGGAAAACGTAAAAAGAAAAGTGACGGATTATGCTAGATATGAAGAGTACATGGGTATTAATGAGCAAAAAGGTAGTGGGGCGAAGACATTAGAAGAATTAATTGATAAAGTATTTTCAATAGCGAAAATAAAAAAATACTTAGCCCGCAAAGATTGGAAACACACAATGAACAAATATGATTTTGTAAATACTCTAACTAACAAAATGACTTCCGATCCCAATTTAGATAAACGAGTTTCAACAGATTTGAATATTGACGAGGGAATGCCACTGGAGGGGGTTCCACCGGAGGGGGTTCCACCCCCTACCATACCCCGAGCGTCGCGGAGACAACCATACACCCGCCACCAGAGCCGGCAACAGATACGACTACACCGCCAGACAAAA
>WBZZ01006862.1:85000-97824 GCA_019918135.1 Paulinella micropora | reverse complement strand
TCTTCTCAGATATCACCAGCTTTTGAGCATGAGTGATAAAGGCCACCAATTCAGAAGCAGATCTGAGAAAATTATATTTCTCCACATATTGGTCAACACCTGCTTTATTGGCGACCGGTGGTGCGTTACTAAGTGATTTAAGGACAGAGTGATCCTTGGTAGGAATCCATCTCTTCCATGCCTCCTTATGCAGTAACGCATCCATCAACAGTCTGATCTTGGTCAGAACTCTGTCGGTCTTCTCTAACTCATCAATCACAGGATGAGTTTCTCCTGCTGCCTTAATGCTTTTTTCCATCTCTGCCTTCCCCTCCTCCAAGGCCTTCATTTCTATCGTAAAAAAAATGAAATATGCCACTCGAGTTTTTCGAACCCAGATTGGTCTTCATTTTTGTTACATCGACTGCCTCCTGACCAGTCGCGAGGAATCTGGCCGTTGCTCTTGGGTTTGTGTACTGGAGGTAACACTCACATCGTGGGCCGTATGAACGTTCCCAAATCAGTGTTTGAGTGTACACCCCAAAGATAGCATCGAGTAATTCAAGGTGGGTGTGTGTGTCCCCAAACTTGATATGCTGTATCTTCTTTCTCTTTTCTGGAACAGAGACCAGTTTGCCGAGGAGCTGTGCTGTGTTTGATAATAGGATATAGACATCCTTTTTAGCACGACTTTTCTCTCTTCTTTGATCCTGAGGGATCCACACATAGGTATCCTTCTCTCCCCCCATCTTGTTATCAAACTCTTCTTTAGTGAGGTCATAGTGGTCTTGCACCCACTGTTGTTCCTCCACTGTGATCTCCTCTCCATCACTATGAATCAAGTCGATCATTTTTCGTCCTCCTCCTCCCGTGTAGGCAGGTGGTAAGGGATTACCATATGCTCCTCCTCCTCCCGTCTCTTCTTGTTCAAATCCTCCTTCATCTTCGTCTCCTCCATATCTTCCTTCATCATCCCAGCCCTCTTCTACTCCTCCTCCTACTCCTTCATCTCCTCCTCCTCCTCCTCCTTCATTCAGTCCTCTTCCTCCTCCTCCTCCTGCTTCTTCTTCTTCTTCTCTTCTTTGTTCTGCCTCCGAGAATTCACTCACTTCGGCGGTCTCTGTCGACATGATGTCGTAGTAGTAATTAACAGGAGGACAGTGTCAGCTCCTATGTTTGGTTTTTGTTCGTTTGTGTTCTGTTCCTCCTTCAGTCGATTGACTAGTGAAGAGAGAAACTAATAGAGAGTGTAGAGTGAGATTCCCTGTCCTCTATGAAACACTGTTTGTATGTTTGTTTTTGTTTGAGAAAAATAGTCTTTGAGACTTTCTCCGATTTCTTGTTCTCCTTACTCAGATTACTTTCTCCTCCTTCTTTTCTATATTGTATCTAGTATGAGGCACTTGGACCTACACACAGATAGTAATAGAGAAGCTAGAAAAGCTCTCCTTGAGAAGTCGACAGTCGGTCGGATAGGTTCTCAGACCTACCTTTAGAAAACGATCAGAGAGTTGCAAAAATACTCTGACGTATGTGTGAGATCATGCAGATAAATGCACAAACTAGAAGGGTAGAGTGTTGTGCTCCTGTCCCTATGCTTGTTTGTGTTTTGTGTGTGTTCCTTCACTCTTCTGTCCACCTCCTTCTTCTTGGTCTCTGTGTGAGAACAGCAAGAACGACAGAGAGTTTGTATCTGATGTCTCCTTGTGAGCACAGATATGGATTGGGCTAGAGGGTACGAGACACCTGCTTGAGACCAATCAAATTATTTGTTTTGTGAAATAGTTATGAGGGAGCTGTGTTGGAGAATTTGTTTTTGTCTGACGTCCCCGTGTGAGACAGGTCAGTGAAAATTCACTCTGTTGCCTGTGTGGCAAAGCAGAAAGAAATCACCCTAGTGATGTGGACTCCAAATGTAATGCCCCCAACGATAGCTTGTAAAAAGTCGGTAATACAACCAAACACAGTCCTCAAAAGATGAGAATGATGTCTCGTTATATTAGCTCAGTGAAGCCAAAAAGGAAAAACGGCAACAGACCAGGAATAAAATGGCATCAGGTCCAATCCGGACAAATAATACTGAAAAACAAGCTGGTGCACCTGTCACAAGGAAAAGGTACTTTTTACCGGCTATCCGGGGGGTGATGCCTACAATAATAATAATAATAATAATAATAATAATAATAATAATAATAATAATAATAATAATAATAATAATAATAATAATAATAATAATAATAATAATAATAATAGTGCTTCTCTGTCAATGGCTGATGCATTTCTGCACATGCGCCTCCATCGTCTCACCTGTGAGGGGAGTACGAAGAATTGACGATAGGCTCTAATGACACCCCAGCAAGGGCAGTTCCAACACTTCCAGACGGACCGGTATGTTCAATGAAAATACTGGTCCAGACGGAGCGGTATGTTCAATGAAAATACTGGTGGCACCGACGGGAATCGAACTGGCGACAGGGCCCAGATGGTAGAACTTGACCACTGGGCTATCACGGTGTCCAATAATAATAATAATAATAATAATTGCACATTCGGTGGCGTCTTGCAAGAGGTTGCTGGGACTGCGGAATAACCTCGGCTTAGTGCAGTCTTGCCCTCAGGAGCTCCATCGGTGGCCCCGATCATCAGGCGAGAGACTGACACGGGGGGGTGGAGGACCTCGAACAAGGGTATTGGAGGCTTATGTCCGTTGAGGATATGCCATTAGCTGCATCAGTACGCCTCAGATATAATAATAATAATAATAATAATATGTATCGTCTGCCAATTGCTGAGCCAAAAGGCCATGTGCATCCAGTCCTCCATTCCATAAGGAAAGTCTCCACACCAATCGGTGGAATAAAGGACGTGACGGCATAGAACATTTCTCTAGGAGCTTTATACCAATCAGCCCATGGAAAGGGACCGATGGCCTATGTACTCCCTAATAATAATAATAATAATAATAATAATAGTGCTTCTCTGTCAATGGCTGATGCATTTCTGCACATGCGCCTCCATCGTCTCACCCGTGAGGGGAGTACGAAGAATTGACGATAGGCTCTAATGACACCCCCGCAAGGGCAGTTCCAACACTTCCAGACGGACCGGTATGTTCAATGAAAATACTGGTCCGGACGGACCGGTATGTTCAATGAAAATACTGGTGGCACCGACGGGAATTGAACTGGCGACAGGGCCCAAATGGTAGAACTTGACCACTGGGCTATCACGGTGTCCAAAATAATAATAATAATAATAATAATAATAATAATAATAATGATAATAATAATAATAATAATAATAACAATAATAATAACAATAATAATAACAATAATAATAAATAATAATAAATAATAATAATAATAATAATAATAATAATAATAATAACAATAATAATAATAATAATGTATCTCCTGCCAATTGCTGAGCTAAAAGGCCATGTGCATCCAGTCCTCCATTCCATAAGGAAAGTCTCCACACCAATCGGTGGAATAAAGGAAGTGACGGCATAGAACATTACTCTAGGAGCTTTATACCAATCAGCCCATTGAAAAGGACCAATGGCCTATGTACTCCCTAATAATAATAATAATAATAATAATAATAATAATAATAATAATAATAATAATAATAATAATAATAATAATAATAATAATAATAATAATAATAGGCTTCCTCAGACTATGGCATTAGATCCAGATCCTGGACGTGTGCATCCATTGGGTCACCGGAGTCAGCCGATCCCAACGCTTTGTCAGGATATCAAACAGACATAGTAGCAACAGCAACAGCAGGGGCAGATGGGGGCAATGAAGTGCATGAGAGCTAGATGCGAGGGTGTTAGCTAAAGAGAAGAACTCGGATACACTACGCTGCGCTCCCGAACAATTCTTTCTAGCCAGGACGTCCACACTGCGCGGACGGCCGCGCCGCGTAACATCAACGTCACTTGGGGGAGAGGGTGGGACAGAAGCTGATGGAACCTCAGTGAGGTCAATCAGAATCACCTCCTCGCCCCCATCCTCCACCCCAAGCTCCTCCCTTTTACCCTCCCTAGCAGACCAACACTCAGACACATATGATCCAAACAACACATCCAACTTTGGAGGGGGACGCAACGCTGTAACCACTAACAACGCAGCAAGCGTAAGTTACTGCGGAAGCGTGACTTCCCCTGAAAAAACTTACAAAACAATCGTGATTGATCCTCAGGCTACATATCATCACAACACTGCAGCACAGAGAACACTCGCTCCCGCCCAAGCAACATATCCTCAACCACAACCTCACCGCCTACTACCTCACCACCCTCCTCACTCCCCCCATCCACTTCAGCACCCCCCACACCCATGCCACCTAGCATCTGCATACACAGCAACAGCTGCTTACGTCTCACCTCATGCATGAGGCAATCACATAAGAAGTGCGTAAGGAACTCATTGACATCATCATAACAACAGAAGCAGCGAGAAGACATGCAACTGACCAACTTGATGCGGTACAACCGAAGACGGTTGTTGTAGCTGAGCAACTTTCTCCGAAGCAGATTATAATGCGCATCATCAAGTGCTACCAATCTTGGGAATTTCTTAGTTCTAAAGACTTGTCTTAAGATGACTTGCATGCAATCAATAAGATCGTTGCCTGCCTCTCGCTTGTCTCACATCAGTTGCTGCATCATCTTGACGTCCTGCTGAAGGGCACACTTGTCCACAGTCGAACTCCAGCACTCGAGTTCCTTCTCTGAGCTATTTAGAAGCTCCTGAAGCCCTTGTTGTAGATCCATTGAGTCACTGATAGCGTCTTCAGCATCCGCAGTCCAGTCGGATTTGACTTGAGATGCGATGACAGGAAATTGCTCCTCCGGTAGAACATGCAGCAGTCAATAAAGTTTCAGTTGCGAAGACAGTCGCAACGCTCCGCACTCAAAGAGCCCGCCAGGAAGAATGTAATCCACTTGCTTGTCTTAGGGATGATACAGAGAATCATCCGCATGGGGCGCAGCATTGCTGCCTCCAGCTTGGTGAGCTGTGAAACGGGGGCACGCCAGACATCGAAGGCGTACTTCAGCTTGGCTCTCATGTTGATTTCAGCACATGAGACGATACCTCTAGCTAGTTTGTATCTCACCTGCACACCCAATGAGTACCAACCTGCGGTGGCAATTTCAGTGACACGCGTAGCCCGCAGGGCCCGCTCCTTCCACTTCAGGTAGTAGGTGATAACCACTCCCAGGTACTTGTACTGACTGGTGACACAAAGCTTCTGGCCGCGGGAAAGCACCACCGGCTCACCTAGCTCCCTGATTCTTGGTAGTTTCGCCTTGCTCGATGTGTAAATGGGCATGATTTCAGTCTTGCCTGGCTTCAGGTTGACTTCCAGCCGATAATCTTCCGCGAACTTGGCCGCAACATTGATCATTTTCTGGAGCTCGGTGCGACTGTGAGTGATGAGCGCTACGTCGTCCGCGTATAGAAGTGCCTTGATGTCGTTCAGCCGCTTCATATTCGTGATCTTGAGGGCACTCGCCAGCCGATCACACAGCTTATCAATAAAGACGTTCAAGAGTGTGGGAGAGAGAGGGGACCCCTACACCTTCCAGTACTTCGGGGGTGAGTGACCAATCAACTAGCACTTGCGACGAAGTCTACTAGTAGCACCTGCGTATCGTGCGCCATGATTTGCCCCTTACACCTAGCTTCCAGAGCCTCTCAAATAGGCTATCTCTCCATACAGACGGGAAAGCCTTGCGTAGATCGACGAACAGGACATACAACTCCCGCTTCTGCAGCTGACGCCCCTTCAACCTCTGCCAAAGGGTAAAGACCTGATCCGTAGTGCGACGCCCCGGGCGGAAGCCTCCCTGCTCTGGACGTAGCTTATCCGGGCCATCCACGAAGAGCGTTAGACGAGTAGCTAATAAGGACAGATACAGCTTACCAAGGCAACTAATAATCGAGATATCCCTCCAGTTGTCAGGATCAGTAGGATCCCCACCCTTGGGGATATTGACGATGATTCCCTTGCCCCACGCTTTTGGAGTTCTCTCGGCTTCACGAATCCAGTTGAAGTACTGCGTAAAGTAGCTATTGATGTAGGCGCCGCCATACTTGAGCATCTCGTTCTTCACTTTGTCATCGCCACAAGCTTTGTGGTTACTCAGGGGACGTTGCCTTGCAAGGACTTCCTCTTACGTGAACGGTTTGTCCAGCTCTTCGCATGTGTCTTCAAATTCTTCGTGTTACTTCCTAGCCCGGGCTACCTCATCTCTGAAGCGATCGTTCCAGTGGAACTACCGCTTAGCTTCGGCTTCCTCCCACTCCAGCGAGCATTCTTCTGCACAGCACTCCACCACAACAGCAGCACTTGCTGGATTTTCCCGTGGCTTCACCGAATTTGTCCGAAATTCCTCCCACCGAGCGACCTTTTCAGGCAGCGTACCTTTGTACAGGCGCGGAGACATTCGTTCTGCGTGCCAGACCAAGCCGCTTCGCGAGTAGCCAAAAGCGCTTTGAGGATTGCTCGCGTTAACATTTGACCGCTTCTTCCTGCACTTGCTTGAAGGAGGCGGACTTCTTGGCCCGAGTTGCGTTCCGAATTTGCTTGCGGAGACGTAGCCAATTCAGACGGGCTTCCGCATTCGATTCATCCTTCCTGTATGCTGCGTAGGCCTCCCGGCGCTTTTGAATGAGCTCCTTTAGCTCCCCGTCGAACCAATTGTTGGTGAAGCGGGGTCGTTTCCATCTGAAGCCAAGGACCCGGTGCGCCACTTCCTCGGTGACGTCATCTACCACCCGTTGGTTGTCAGCACCACCCGATAGGTCAAGCTCAGGCAGTCGGTGCTTGAAGTGTAGGTGCGACTGCAGATGCTGTAACTGAGGGCAGTATCGGAGTTGATGAAGTCAGTGTATCTGTTCCGGGAGTCGAAGACGTCGAAGAGTGGCTTGAACGGGTCGTTGTCGCAGAAGAGCTTCCAGTGGGGTGCAAAGTAGTTGGACCAGTCTGGTTCGATGGGGGAATGGATGTGGCACCATCGGCTGTACCCAGAGGAGCAGTGACAGACCCTATCAATCCAGCAGTTGAAGAAGTGATTGGGTGGTAGTTGTGAAAGACTTCTACGGGGATGACGTGCCAATGTCGTGCCAGAGCTTCTCTGAGGCTGCCAACGATCCTGCAGGTCCCAGGTACTGGGCGCAGACCTCGGCGTCTGTTCATTGTGGCGGAGGAGGTCTAGGCTGGCTTGAGGGGCAATGGGGACCTGTAGTAGCAAGGTAGGATTATCCTTGTGAATTTTCCGAAGAATGCATCGTTCATCACCAACATAATTGGTAAGTAAATCGTAAATAAATTGCACGGTTTGTGTACGTGATAGATTAGTATGGAGGCGAGTAGTCTTTCCAGCCTTGACTTCCTCCTGAAACTTCTTACCTGACGTAGAGTGTCTGTACGGGAGCCCAAAATGGGATATGGATCCAGACAATTTGTGCTCGTTGTATTTCGATACTGGGTCGTCGTGTCGCGACTGGTTCCACATGACGTACCAAGAACAAACCAGAACGCAGAGCAGTAGCTGAAGAGGGCGAGGTGCAGTGGAGGAGATGTTCTCCACTCTGTAGGTAGGGGGTGACCCTAAAACGACAAAGCCAGACACATACTGTGTTGGTTGACTGCATAGTGTGTATAAGGGCAGAGGATGGACACAATGCAACGGCAGGTGAACGGTCTGTCGAGACATATGTGTTTTTTGTTACCACAGTGTCCTAATACGTTGTTGTGAAGCCACTCCTGAAAGAGAGGGTCTTTCCAAATCGATCTGTACACAGAACACACCAACTCTGTGTATGTAGTTTTCTCTTGAATTGAAAAAATTCAAATTGTGATTTTGTATACAACTCTTCAAGTAGGCAGATACAACGAACTCTTAATAAGAACACTATGGCTGCTTTTAGTCCTGACTCAGGGTGAGCAGGTGAAATACAAGTAAATAGTAGAGAGGTCACTTGGTTTATTTACATAATTTCGAACTCATTGCAGGCTTGGGTGCAACGTACGATTGAATCAAGTGTAGAACGTAGATTGTGGGGTCTCCAGTTCTCAAACGGATACCCAGTGTCTTTTTGCTTCAAGTTAACAGTCATAAATGGATAGTGTCGGTTGGTGAACTTGAAAACTAAACTGATTTGGGAAGGCTAAGCGAGAATGACTGGGAACGGCAAAGATGACAGTCAAACATCGCGTTCTTCCGTTTATTTTCTTGTCCACAAATTTACAGTAAAACGTGTTTCAAGGAAAGTTAGTGAAAAAGGCAATATATGGAGGACTCGAAAGGCAATGGTTAATCTTTTCTAAAAAGATCTTTGACTTAATCGTTTGAAATTATTTCTGAACGGAATCGAAAACTAGTAAGTTAAGTCGAAACGTCATGCACAGGAGAATCTGATGAACCGGTCAAAAAGAGTGACTTATCAACGGTAAAGGTTTTCACTGGTCGTTAAGCTGCTCAGTCTGATAACAGCCTAACCGTATAGTCACGGTAGCTTCACTCTCCTTAGTACTTAATTCTAAGTAATTATTCCTGTATGGCTATATTTCTGGTACTGGAGGCGTATCAGAGATGAATTTTCTTCTTCATATATTATCAATTTAGTGAGTTTAGTTTCCTTTTTTGTTCTGTTGAATCTCAGTGTCACTAAGTAAAATGCTGGTTTTTAAGTTCCCGAAGTTTCCAATTGGTAATTTTTGTTACCAATTTGTAACATTTTTTGTTACTAATTAGAAACAGTCTGAGCAGGGTTTTCATGAAATTTTAGCAAAAATTACAAATTAGTAACACTTGGTCTGGGAACTTGAACACCAGTAGACAACTTGGATCTAGTAGCCTCCAATTAACATACTAGTGTCTATGTGCCTGGTGATACCATATGGTATCGGATGATACCATATGGTATCAGTTTTTCAGAACTTTTTTTCAAAAAATTCTCTCGATCAAACCGGAGCAGTTTTGATGAATAAAACACTACAAAAATGTTGAAAAAGTCCCTAGGAAGCGACTCGTAAAATTTCTTGACAAAATTTTTAGTTGAAGTTATTTTTTTATTATTGAAGGGTGACCCCTCCCACTGCCCTTTTCCCACGTGAACCTACCACATAACGATTTTTTTGAGAAAAGATGGAGGTGGGAGACACCCTTTCAGTCCCAGTTTCTCGGTTTGGAAAGCCATGGGCCAAAAAGAAATTTGGTGATCCCACCTTTCAACACATTATGGCTTTGGGGGTGTTGAAAGAAAAAGAAACAAAACACCAAAAAGCTTTAGCTACGATGCGTTTTGACGAGAAGGATTATTACTTCTTGACCAAGCATTTGAGGTCCGAGCCTGGGCAGGCAGGGTCGAGTTGGAAGTTCATGAATGAGGACGAGGAAGAGGTAGAGATGGAATTATCGGAGGACGAAGAAGAAGAACAAGAGGTGCAGGATGATGAACAAAAACAGGACCAGAACGACCAGGTACAGGAGCAGGAAAACGAAGAGGAGGAGGAGGGAGGAGAGGATGAAGCGGTTCCCTTTCTAAACCCTAGCCCTTTTACAGCAGGGCAATTAGAGGAAGAGAAAGAAAGGCTTTTGGGGAAGGGGTTCCAGTGGAAGGTGGGACCGCAGGCAGTGGACTGGAGCGCAGATCGGCCTCGACACAAAGCAAAGTCTACGATGGAAGACAAGTTTGATGTCTCCCCACTCACGTCCCACCTCCTCTCTCTCTGTTGTTTCGCTTTCTTTTCACTTTTCCAGTATAGCCCAAAACCCTTTACACTTTCTTTACATGTGTATGTAATTTTCATTGAATATTGTTTTGTTGTTTCAGAGAAAAACCTTAATCAAAATAAATTTTCAACTTACTTTTTCTTGTCTTTGTTGTATGCAAACATGGTGTCCACTTTGATGCAAAATATTTCGCAATTGCTATTTTTTTTTTTTTTTTTGTTTTTTGTGTGCATTTTTCCTACTTGTAGACACTTTCTTCATTTTTTCCCGATGTCTGCTGTTACAACCATTTTACAACTTACCAACCAGGAGCTAGCGAAGCAGGAAAATCACAGATTAGCCAAGGCATTGACAACAGAAGAATTCATGGTTTTTTGGGGTTGTCGCTTCGCATTTCATTGGCGGACAGGGGTCGCAGGAGGTCACACTGGGCACCCAAAGATGGTGAGGGTACAGACGGACTGCCAGGGGATGGTTTTGGAGAGTATATGGTTCGCTTCTTGCAAAACAGCAATCGAGATGAAGAAAAGGGGTGTCGATTTTGTTGGAATGGTGAAGACGGCTCACTCTGGCTTTCCTCTGCGGCTACTTTGGGGCTTACGGGGGGGAGAGAAGGGTGATTTGGCCTCAGCCACATGCGAAAAGGATGGGGTAAAGCTCCTGGCAGTCAACCAAAACGACCATAATCAGCAGCAAATTATTGCCACATGTTCCACAACCTTGCCTGGTAAGCCGCGTAATGCCCGTTTTAGTAAGACCGTACCCCGTGTCCCAAGGTGCGAGGCTGTGGCGTTGTATTATTCAGCGTTTAATGCAGTGTGTATGTTCAATTCGTGCAGACACGGGTCGAACTCTCTCAATCTGTCCTTCATTTTGAATGACTGGCGCAAGGTCGACTTCATGATTTTGCCGCTGGACTTTATTGTCACAAATGCGTACAAGCATTACTGTTTTTTTAGCCAGTCCTCATTGGCCAACCTCAATATGATGAACGGCGACAATAGGCCTGGGTATTTCAAATCTGTGCTTGCTTCGTCCCTCCTCAAACAAGGTGTTCCTCCTGATTCTGACCGCCCCTCTGTCCCCCCTTCTGAACCCAACGCTCCTGCCCAACCTGGCGCCCCAAAATGCATGGAACTGTGTAGGTACCCCTTAGTCATCATGTCCGACAAAGTCAAAAAGAAACAGCAGGTAGGAAGAGCATATTCTGAGAGTACGGAGAGGCCGAAAAGACGTAGATGCCGAGTCTGTTTGTATGCTTACACAGCAAAGAAAGTCTCCATGACGAGTTTTTATTGCACCTCCTGCGGTCCTGAGATGCCATTGTGCAGCGGGGAAGGCAGAACGTGTCATGCTTGGCATAAACAAAACGGAAAACAGAAAAAAAAAAAAAAGCAGCGGACTTAATTTTCATCGCTTTGAAGTACGTTTTTTTGTGACCACATGGTATCAGATCCTTTTTTTACTTAAGCGCGTTGGAAACCAGACACTGAGGCAGCGGCCTCCAAACAATTTGTAATAAATTATTCTTACTTTTGATAATTGAAAAATAATATTTACTAATATTATTAATAAATTTTTTTATTTTATTATTTTTTTCAGGTCCGGAAGTCAGGTGATTCTTGATACCATATGGTATCCAGGCACAGGCACATAGACACTAGTTTCCCTACCCAGACCTTCACATTGCCACGGTCCATCCGTCTTTCACGGGAATCACGGCAGAAAGTAATGGAGTGCGGAAAAAATCAATAATTATCTTTTATAAAAAAACTTTCGCTTGATCGTTTAAAGTGATTCCTGAACGAAACCCAAAACTAGTTAGTGAAGTCGAAACGTCGTGCAGAGAAGAATCTAACGGGCCGGTTAAAAAGACTAAAATGTCAAAGCCGGTCGTTGAAGAGCTCTGTCTGATATTACAGAAAAATTATTATTATTAAAAAAAAAAGAAACAGAAAAAAAACACGATGCATGGCTAAAAGAAGGAAAGAATATACCGGTATCGTGATTCAATCACATTAAGTAATAACATTAATACGTTCTAGAACATATTGTGAACAGATCTTCATACTGAGGTAAAGTCGCTCTACTACTTCGCTTCCAATTATGCACACAGTAACCAACTTCAAACAGTTCAGACTTTTTTGACAAGTGGTCAGCACCTGCAGAGAAGTGGCTCTCGTAATAGTTCGCTTCCAATTGTGCATACAGTAACCAACCAAGTTCAAACAATACAGACTTTATTGACAGGTGGTCAGACAATGTGGTCAGCACAAGGAAACTCATTCATCAATATTTTCGAAGGTGAGCTGCATCACATCTTTTGTGCAAGTTACTTGCACAAGGGCTCCTATATCTACATTATGATCAATATGGGTAATGAATTTCAAAGCATTTACGCACGTGCTGCAGGATGATCCTACGCCACTCATACCGCTTTCTTTACGCGCTTATCGCTTTCTTTATTTTTTTCTGTTTTGACTGTACATCACAGGGACAAAAGGGAATTGAGGGGAGGGAAGGGTTTCTAGTGTTCCACGAACAATTTGAGAAGCCACCACAAAGGTGTATTGTCTCACGAGAGTCTTCACAAGAGTGAGAAACAACAACAGAAAAGAAAGGAGCACCAGAGGCAGGAAAGGGGCGGAGTTTAGTGAAGTGTACATCCTTTCGCGCTCGAACTAATAAATAACGGAAATAAATAAATAAATAGTGGAAGACTAGCTCTGAAAGTCTCAAGACACTGTACATGCTAGTTAAAAAATCAGGATAATCCAACATTCGCACCTGATCGAATCTGACCGAGGTGTAGTCCAATCCTTCTTCTTGAGGTGATTACAAAAACTCAGGCAGCGGGTTTGTCCTGATCATGGACTCAAGCGTCTTCTTAGTAAAATAGGCGACGTACTCGTTTGACGTAGAGTCTCCGGTAGAAAGGAGAGTCACGGAGCCCGTGACGCCTGCACAAAGACGCAAAAAAGACGTGATGGGTTGCAGTACTGGGACTCGGGCGATAGACGGGAACAAGCGTTGAGCAGGTAAAAGAACGAAGGGAACAGAAAAGAAAGAATAGCCACCTGCGAGACGG
>WBZZ01006862.1:65000-77500 GCA_019918135.1 Paulinella micropora | reverse complement strand
CACGTAACGTCACGTCACGTAACGTAACGTAACGTAACGTAACGTAATGTAATGTAATGTAATGTAATGTATGTATTTATGTATGTATGTATGTATGTATGTATCTACGTGTGTATGTATGTATGTATGTATGCACGCACGTATGTATGTATGTATGCACGTATGTATGTTTGTATGTATGTATGTATGTATGTGTGTATGCCACGCACGTACGTGGTACGTGTGTATGTATGCACGTATGTATGTTTGTATGTAATGTAGTGTATGTAATGTAGTGTATGTATGTATGTATGTATGTATGCATGTATGTATGTATGTATGTAATGTAATGTAATGTAATGTAATGTAATGTAATGTAATGTAAACATGTAATCTAATGTAATGAATGCATGTTTGTATGTGTATGTATTTATGTATGTATGTATGTATGTCACGCACGTATGTGTGTACGTATGCACGTATGCATGTTTGTATGTAATGTAATGTATGTATGTATGTATGTATGTATTATGTAATGTAATGTATGTATGCAATGTATGTATGTTTATGCTTATTTGTGTATGTTTATGTATATTTGTGGATATGGATATTATTATTATTATTATTATTATTATTATTGGACACCGTGATAGCCCAGTGGTCAAGTTCTACCATCTGGGCCCTGTCGCCAGTTCGATTCCCGTCGGTGCCACCAGTATTTTCATTGAACATACCGATCCGTCTGGACCAGTATTTTCATTGAACATACCGGCCCGTCTGGAAGTGTTGGAACTGCCCTTGCGGGGGTGTCATTAGAGCTTATCGTCAATTCTTCGTACTCCCCTCACGGGTGAGACGATGGAGGCGCATGTGCAGAAATGCATCAGCCATTGACAGAGAAGCACTATTATTATTTTATTATTGTTATTATTTTTGTTATTATTATTATTGTTATTATTATTATTATTATTATCATTATTATTATTATTATTATTATTATTATTATTGACACCGTGATAGCCCAGTGGTCAAGTTCTACCATCTGGGCCCTGTCGCCAGTTCGATTCCCGTCGGTGCCACCAGTATTTTCATTGAACATACCGGTCCGTCTGGACCAGTATTTTCATTGAACATACCGGTCCGTCTGGAAGTGTTGGAACTGCCCTTGCGGGGGTGTCATTACAGCCTATCGTCAATTCTTCGTACTCCCCTCACGGGTGAGACGATGGAGGCGCATGTGCAGAAATGCATCAGCCATTGACAGAGAAGCACTATTATTATTATTATTATTATTATTATTATTATTATTATTCATACGCTGATTGGTATAAAGCTCCTAGAGTAATGTTCTATGCCGTCACTTCCTTTATTCCACCGATTGGTGTGGAGACTTTCCTTATGGAATGGAGGACTGGATGCACATGGCCTTTTGGCTCAGCAATTGGCAGGAGATACATTATTATTATTATTATTATTATTATTATTATTATTATTATTATTATTATTATTAGGGAGTACATAGGCCATTGGTCCTTTTCAATGGGCTGATTGGTATAAAGCTCCTAGAGTAATTTTCTATGCCGTCACTTCCTTTATTCCACCGATTGGTGTGGAGACTTTCCTTATAGAATGGAGGACTGGATGCACATGGCCTTTTGGCTCAGCAATTGGCAGGAGATACATTATTATTATTATTATTATTATGATTATTATGGACACCGTGATAGCCCAGTGGTCAAGTTCTACCATCTGGGCCCTGTCGCCAGTTCGATTCCCGTCGGTGCCACCAGTATTTTCATTGAACATACCGGTCCGTCTGGAAGTGTTGGAACTGCCCTTGCGGGGGTGTCATTAGAGCCTATCGTCAATTCTTCGTACTCCCCTCACGGGTGAGACGATGGAGGCGCATGTGCAGAAATGCATCAGCCATTGACAGAGAAGCACTATTATTATTATTATTATTATTATTATTATTATTATTATTATTATTATTATTATTCAGCCCAATGGCCTCAAGGCGTTAAACTGTGACGCCAACTCATAACCCTTTGGTGGTAGATGCTGGGGAGGAGGGTCGTTGCGCGCGTAAAAGATCTTAAACTCCGCATATGCTGGTTGATAGCCCAGGACCCAGCAGACACCAGATTGTTATGGGTGGGGTTTCGAGGCAGCTCTAGCAACCGCGCTTGGTGTATGCACTTGCACATTCGGTGACGTCTTGCAAGAGGTTGCTGGGACTGCGGAATAACCTCGGCTTAGTGCAGTCTTGCCCTCAGGAGCTCCATCGGTGGCCCCGATCATCAGGCGAGAGACTGACACGGGGGGGTGGAGGACCTCGAACAAGGGTATTGGAGGCTTATGTCCGTTGAGGATATGCCATTAGCTGCATCAGTACGCCTCAGATATAGTAAATCTGCCTTGGAGTGTTGACTGTGACATATTTGAGGGAAATCCCGATGAAAAAACCTAGTCACACTTGCTAAACAGAGTTCCAGCCCAAGGGCCTCAAGGCGTTAAACTGTGACGCCGACTCATAACCCTTTGGTGGTAGATGCTGGGGAGGAGGGTCGTTGCGCGCGTAAAAGATCTTAAACTCCGCATATGCTGGTTGATAGCCCAGGACCCAGCAGACACCAGATTGTTATGGGTGGGGTTTCGAGGCAGCTCTAGCAACCACGCTTGGTGTATGCACTTGCACATTCGGTGACGTCTTGCAAGAGGTTGCTGGGACTGCGGAATAACCTCGGCTTAGTGCAGTCTTGCCCTCAGGAGCTCCATCGGTGGCCCCGATCATCAGGCGAGAGACTGACACGGGGGGGTGGAGGACCTCGAACAAGGGTATTGGAGGCTTATGTCCGTTGAGGATATGCCATTAGCTGCATCAGTACGCCTCAGATATAGTATTATTATTATTATTATTATTATTATTATTATTATTATTATTATTCTGGAGGGGTGCACAAGATGGCACTCCATGGGAAGAGGAGGTGGTTGGGCCTCTCCCCACGAAGGTGACCGCTTGGGGAGGGGGGTCACCGGGATATGCGCAACTCTCAACTGGGCATTTACTCGGTAGGGGTTCGGCCAGGCAGGTTGTGGGGTTGTCTGTTGGATTGTTGGTTGGCTCGTTTTTCTGGCTGTTGGTTTGGGTCTGGTTTCCTGGTTAGCCCATTTTCGCCGAATTTCCTGCCGAGTAAATGCCTGGGGGCTTCCAGTTCCGGTTTGGTGATCTTGTTGAGGTGAGCATTCGGAGGAAACAGTACCGAAATGGGTTGAAGATAGGATTCACATTGAGCCGAGATGGGGCCGAGTTGACCTGTTCCAACTCGGCTCCATTTCGGCTTCATGTTAATCCTATCTTCATCCTATCTGGGTTTTGTCTCCTCCCTATCTTCGCTTCTTCGGGGTTGCCTAACTGGAATACATGATGACGCGCACGTTGGAGAGGGGCTTCAGTCGGTCCCAATGCCTTGCCAGTGCCTTGCTGCGTTGCCGTGCCTTGCCCCATGCATTCACAACCTCCACCGTTGCATTTCTAACTGAGCAGCTTCGGCTGGGATTACTATACTTGTCTGTAAGACCCTATAGGTACCGCTAGGTTCGCGCCTTCTATACCCACGTGGGGAAAGGAGTTTCAGCGGCACGCCGTCCGATCTGGCTCCACTCGGGGACACCCGTACCTCATGATGTGTATTGTTAGGAGCAGCTGAAAGTCCATAAGGCATGAGAGTAGAGGCGTTGGCGATGCGATGGAGAGTGTGTGTAGTGCGTGAGGCAGGTTCTGGCGACGCTGGGGGTTCTGGCGGGCGCCGAAGGGCACGAAGCGACGCGGCAGCGTCCAGGGACACCGGCGGAAATGCGTGTAGTGTGTGTTGCAGATACCGCCGATGCTATTTGCATGGGCGGGCGCTTTCCTCGGCGTAAAGAGGCGCGGCGGTGATGGCCAGCGACATTGGCCGTCTACTACTCTCAATGGATTACAAATACGCGAAGCACGGAGCTACCACTGTGGCCCTTATGGGACAAGGTAGAATCGCCGAAGACCTGGACAATCCCCGTGGAAATGCCTCTTCGACGGGCTCTGGCCCGATGTCCCAGGATGGGAGGATGAGGGCTCGCGTATATGACGGAATTCCTGAACCACGTGGAGAGGCTATCTTAGCTGCGCCTCATCCTTCCTCCCCAAACCTGGCACACGGGTCGGCGCTTCAACATAAGGCGAGCGGCGCTATATGGCAGATGGCACCGCCGCCTCGACGGTACCGGCGGGTAGATCGGTACGACAAGGACGGGCGTAATCTGATTGTCTGGGGGCTCTCAGAACGCGCCAATCTACAGGAGATCGCCTCCAAAATGAGCGGTCTTGGTCTGGTGGTCCCGGTAATGGAGTAAGGCCAGCGAATGTCTCGTCACCTGGAGCTGGTCTACGAGGACGATGACAGCAGGCAGACGGCGTTGCAGCAATTCAAACATCTCAAATTCTTCGGCAGAGGGGTCAATGTGGCCCTTGGGCGCAGGTTCAGGGACAGGGAACGTGTCCGAAGGCTTATTCGCATCTATCTGCGTGGGGAAGCGGCTGTCCGGAAGGAGGAAGCTGCGACGGGATATCGCGTCTTGCCTCTGCATGAAGAATGTGTCGATGATGTGCAGGTGGTGTCTTCGGAATTGGCTGCCGATGCACCTAAGTGTGTGTCTGAGTGTGCTGATGTGCATGTGGTGCCCCTGCATTCGGCGGCCAGTGCAGTGGGGGACCAACCTGCGCAAGCACCTGCAGAGGGGGGCAGCACGAGGGCGGAAGCCAAGCGCGGCCGTCGGGTCCGGAAACGAGCCAAGAAGCACCGCTCCAAGCAGTTCGATACCGGCTTCAAGCTACTCGTCGCGAGTCACAACTGGCAGGGTAAAACGGGATACGACAACGTAGGCACGGCGGAATGGGCATCATTCTACAAGCACGAGGGCTGGCTAGTCATCGGGGCTCAGGAGCACCGCATGGGCAAGAAGCAACTTTCCAAATGCAGCCTGGATGGATTCCGGATTTTTGGAAAACCTGCGGAGGTCAGCGAGAAAAATCGCTGCAAGGGTGGGGTTCTATTCGCGGTGGCTAACTTCCTTGGTCCGTATTGCAACCTGGTGTCAGCCCCCGTCGACCACCGGCAGCAAGTGTGGCTGCGTATCGCCTCGGGTGTTACCGGCGCTCAGGATATCTATGTGGGCAACGGCTACTTTCCCCAGGAAACGCAGGAAGAAGAGTCGTCAGAGGCGTATGCGGCCTGGCAGGCAGCTATAGCTTTTTTTGGAGCCAAAGGTCTTGTGGTCACGGTGGCGGATGCCAACGCGAAGCTCGGGCCGGCATGCAGCCGAAAAGAGGAGGGCATCGTCGGTCGGCACGGGGAGGTCGATGATAAGGAAGCACCGGTACGTTCGGAGAACGGCAAGAGACTCGCGGCTGTCCTCGTCGCTACGGGCCTGCGAAATCTGAGCGGCTTCTCGTGCCCAGTGGAAGGGTCCTACTGGTGGTCCCGGCGTGAGCAACGCGGCATGGGCACAGGCAAGCACCTCCTCGATTACATCTGCGCGTCGCCTGGCTTGGCATCTGGAGCAAAGTTCGGAGTATGCGAAGATGATCTTGATACGGACCACAAGGCAGTATGGGCCGAACTGACGTGGAGCGGCCAGCGCCGACCAAAGCGGGCTGCGAAACCTTACAGGTCCTTTCGTGTTGATAAGCTTATTGGTGCTGGTGTCTCGGGTAATGATCACGCTGCGAAGCAAGCGCTGGATTATCTACGCGACAAGTTCGATGACGTATTCCAGCATTGCCTACAGAAGCTTGGAGTGCATCAGCTGCCTGAGCTTGACCTATCGGGTGGTGCCGACAGCCAACGGGTGGTAGATGACGTCACCGAGCGAGTGGCGCAGTCCTTCCGAATGGCGGCGCACCGGGTCCTTGGCTCCAGATGTATACGACCCCGTTTCACCAACAATTGGTTCGACGGGGAGCTAAAGGAGCTCATTCAACAGCGCCGGGAGGCCTACGCAGCATACAGGAGGGATGAATCGAATGCGGAAGCCCGTCTGAATTGGCTACGGCTCCGCAAGCAAATTCGGAAGGCAACTCGGGCCAAGAAGTCCGCCTCCTTCAAGCAAGTGCAGGAAGAAGCGGTCAAATGTCAACGCGAGCAATCCTCAAAGCGCTTTTGGCTACTCGCGAAGCGGCTTGGCGGGGCACGCAGAACGAAGGTCTCCGCGCCTGTGCAAAGGGAGGATGGCTCACTGGCGTGTACGCTGCCGGAAAAGGTCGCTCGGTGGGAGGAATTTCGGACAAATTCGGTGAAGCCACGGGAAAATCCGGCAAGTGCGGCTGTTGTGGTGGAGTGCTGTGCAGAAGCAGGCTCGCTGGAGTGGGAGGAAGCCGAAGCTAAGCGGCAGTTCCACTGGAACGATCGCTTCAGAGATGAGTTGGCCCGGGCTATGAAGGAGCACGAAGTAGGTGAAGACACTTGCGAAGAGCTGGACAAGCCGTTCACGCAAGAGGAGGTCCTTGCAAGGCAACGTGCCCTGAATAACCACAAAGCTTGTGGCGAGGACAAAGTGAAGAACGAGATGCTCAAGTATGGCGGCGCCTACATCAATGGCTACTTAACGCAGTACTTCAACTGGATTCGTGAAGCCGAGAGGACTCCAAAAGCTTGGGGCAAGGGAATCATCGTCAATATCCCCAAGGGTGGGGATCCTACGGATCCTGACAACTGGAGGGATATCTCGATTATTAGTTGCCTTGGTAAGCTGTATCTGTCCTTATTAGCTACTCGTCTAACGCTCTTCGTGGATGGCCCGGATAAGCTACGTCCAGAGCAGGGAGGCTTCCGCCCGGGGCGTCGCACTACGGATCAGGTCTTTACCCTTTGGCAGAGGTTGAAGGGGCGTCAGCAGCAGAAGCGGGAGTCGTATGTCCTGTTCGTCGATCTACGCAAGGCTTTCCCGTCTGTTTGGAGAGATGGCCTATTTGAGAGGCTCTGGAAGCTGGGTGTAAGGGGCAAGTTCTGGCGCACGCTACGCAGGTGCTACGAGCAGACTTCGTCGCAAGTGCTAGTTGATGGAGCACTCACCCCCGAAGTACTGAAGGGTGTAGGCGTCCAACAGTTGTCCCCTCTCTCTCCCACACTCTTCAACGTCTTTATGGATGAGCTGTGTGATCGGCTGGCGAGTGCCCTCAAGATCACGGATGTGAAGCGGCTGAACGACATCAAGGCACTTCTATACGCGGACGACGTGGCCCTCATCGCTCACAGTCGCACCGAGCTCCAGAAGATGGTCAATGTTGTGGCCAAGTTCGCGGAAGATTACCGGCTGGAAGTCAACTTGAAGCCCGGCAAGACGGAAATTATGCCCATTTACACGTCGAGCAAGGCGAAACGACCAAGTATCAGGGAGCGAGGTGAGCCCGTGGTGTGGTTTCGCGGCCAGAAGCTTTGTGTCACCAGTCAGTACAAGTACCTGGGAGTGGTTATCACCGACGACCTGAAGTGGAAGGAGCAGGCCCTGCGGGCTACGCGTGTCACTGAAATCGCCACCGCAGGTTGGTACTCTTTGTGGTGTGCAGATGAGACAAGCTAGGTATCGTCTCATGTGCTGGAATCAACTTGTGGGGGCCAAGCTGAAGTACGCCTTCGATGTCTGGCGTGCCCCCGTATCGCAGCTCACCAAGCTGGAGGCAGCAATGCTGCGCCCCATGAGGATGATTCTCGGCATCAGCCCTAAGACAAGCAAGTGGATTACACTCTTTCTGGCGCGCTCTTTGAGTGCGGAGCGTTTGCGGCGGGCGGCGCAACTGAAGTTCTATGGACGGCTACCGGAGGAGCGATTTCCTGTCATCGCATCTCAAGTTAAATCCGACTGGACTGCGGAGGCCGAAGGCGCTATCAGGGACTCAATGGATCTACAACAAGGGCTTCAGGAGCTCCTAAATAGCTCAGAGAAGGACCTCGAGGGTTGGTGTTCGACTGTGGACAAGTGGGCCCTTCAGCAGGACGTCAAGATGGTGCAGCAACTGATGTGGGACAAGCGAGAGGCAGGCAGCGATCTTACTGATGGCCTGCGAGTCATCCTAAGACAAGTCTTTGGAACTAAGGAGTTCCCAAGATGGGTAGCCCTTGATGATGCGCATTATAATCTGCTTCGGAGAAGGTTGCTCAGCTGCAACAACCGCCTTCGGTTGTACCGCAGCAAGTTGGTCAGTGGCATGTCCCCTCGCTGCTTCTGTTGTCATGATGATGTCAATGAGTCCCTTGCGCACTTCTTATGGGATTGCCCCATGCATGAGGCGAGACGTAAGCAGCTGTTGCTGAGTATGCAGAGGCTCGGTGGCATGGCTGTGGGGGGTGCTGAGGGGGATGGAGGGAGTGAGGAGGGTGGTGAGGTCGTAGGCGGTGAGGTTGTGGTGGAGGATGTGTTGCTTGGGCGGGAGCGGGAGGGCTCTGTGCGGCAGGGTTGGGATGATATGTCGCCTGTGGATCAATCACGATTGTTTTGTAAGCTTTTTCAGGGGAAGTCGCGCTTCCGCAGTAACTTTAGGCTTGCTGCGTTGTTAGGGGTTACAGCGTTGCGTCGCCCTCCAAAGTTGGATGTGTTGTTTGGATCATATGTGTCTGAGTGTTGGTCTGCTAGGGAGGGTAAAAGGGAGGAGCTTGGGGTGGAGGATGGGGGCGAGGAGGTGATTCTGATTGACCTCACTGAGGTTCCATCAGCTTCTGTCCCACCCTCTCCCCCAAGTGACGTTGATGCTGCGCGGCGCGGCCGTCCGCGCAGTGTGGACGTCCTGGCTAGAGAGAGGGGTTCGGGAGCGCAGCGTAGTGTCTCCGAGTTCTTCTCTTCAGCTAACACCCTCGCATCTAGCTCTTCATGCACTTCACAACCCCATCTGCCCCTGCTGTTGCTGCTATGTCTGTTTGGTGTTCTGACAAAGCGTTGGGATCGGCTGACCCCGGTGACCCAATGGAGGCACATGTCCAGGATCTGGATCTGATGCTATAGTCTGAGGAAGCCTATTATTATTATTATTATTATTATTATTATTATTATTATTATTGTTATTATTATTGTTATTATTATTATTATTATTATTATTATTATTATTATTATTATTATTATTATTATTATTATTATTATTATTATTATTATTGACACCGTGATAGCCCAGTGGTCAAGTTCTACCATCTGGGCCCTGTCGCCAGTTCGATTCCCGTCGGTGCCACCAGTATTTTCATTGAACATACCGGTCCGTCTGGAAGTGTTGGAACTGCCCTTGCGGGGGTGTCATTAGAGCCTATCGTCAATTCTTCGTACTCCCCTCACGGGTGAGACGATGGAGGTGCATGTGCAGATTTGCATCAGCCATTGACAGAGAAGCACTATTATTATTATTATTATTATTATTATTATTATTATTATTATTATTATTATTATTATTATTTGGACACTGTGATAGCCCAGTGGTCAAGTTCTACCATCTGGGCCCTGTCGCCAGTTCGATTGCAGTCGGTGCCACCAGTATTTTCATTGAACATACCGGTCCGTCTGGAAGTGTTGGAACTGCCCTTGCGGGGGTGTCATTAGAGCCTATCGTCAATTCTTCGTACTCCCCTCACGGGTGAGACGATGGAGGCGCATGTGCAGATTTGCATCAGCCATTGACAGAGAAGCACTGTTATTATTATTATTATTATTATTATTATTATTATTATTATTATTATTATTATTCAGCCCAATGGCCTCAAGGCGTTAAACTGTGACGCCAACTCATAACCCTTTGGTGGTAGATGCTGGGGAGGAGGGTCGTTGCGCGCGTAAAAGATCTTAAACTCCGCATATGCTGGTTGATAGCCCAGGACCCAGCAGACACCAGATTGTTATGGGTGGGGTTTCGAGGCAGCTCTAGCAACCGCGCTTGGTGTATGCACTTGCACATTCGGTGACGTCTTGCAAGAGGTTGCTGGGACTGCGGAATAACCTCGGCTTAGTGCAGTCTTGCCCTCAGGAGCTCCATCGGTGGCCCCGATCATCAGGCGAGAGACTGACACGGGGGGGTGGAGGACCTCGAACAAGGGTATTGGAGGCTTATGTCCGTTGAGGATATGCCATTAGCTGCATCAGTACGCCTCAGATATAGTATTATTATTATTATTATTATTATTGTTATTATTATTATTATTATTATTATTATTATTATTATTATTATTATTAGGGAGTACATAGGCCATCGGTCCTTTCCATGGGCTGATTGGTATAAAGCTCCTAGAGTAATGTTCTATGCCGTCACTTCCTTTATTCCACCGATTGGTGTGAAGACTTTCCTTATGGAATGGAGGACTGGATGCACATGGCCTTTTGGCTCAGCAATTGGCAGGAGATACACTATTATTATTATTATTATTATTATTATTATTATTATTATGATTATTTGGACACCGTGATAGCCCAGTGGTCAAGTTCTACCATCTGGGCCCTGTCGCCAGTTCGATTCCCGTCGGTGCCACCAGTATTTTCATTGAACATACCGGTCCGCCTGGAAGTGTTGGAACTGCCCGTGCGGGGGTGTCATTAGAGCCTATCGTCAATTCTTCGTACTCCCCTCACGGGTGAGACGATGGAGGCGCATGTGCAGAAATGCATCAGCCATGGACAGAGAAGCACTATTATTATTATTATTATTATTATTATTATTATTATTCAGCCCAATGGCCTCAAGGCGTTAAACTGTGACGCCAACTCATAACCCTTTGGTGGTAGATGCTGGGGAGGAGGGTCGTTGCGCGCGTAAAAGATCTTAAACTCCGCATATGCTGGTTGATAGCCCAGGACCCAGCAGACACCAGATTGTTATGGGTGGGGTTTCGAGGCAGCTCTAGCAACCGCGCTTGGTGTATGCACTTGCACATTCGGTGACGTCTTGCAAGAGGTTGCTGGGACTGCGGAATAACCTCGGCTTAGTGCAGTCTTGCCCTCAGGAGCTCCATCGGTGGCCCCGATCATCAGGCGAGAGACTGACACGGGGGGGTGGAGGACCTCGAACAAGGGTATTGGAGGCTTATGTCCGTTGAGGATATGCCATTAGCTGCATCAGTACGCCTCAGATATAGTAAATCTGCCTTGGAGTGTTGACTGTGACATATTTGAGGGAAATCCCGATGAAAAAACCTAGTCACACTTGCTAAACAGAGTTCCAGCCCAATGGCCTCAAGGCGTTAAACTGTGACGCCAACTCATAACCCTTTGGTGGTAGATGCTGGGGAGGAGGGTCGTTGCGCGCGTAAAAGATCTTAAACTCCGCATATGCTGGTTGATAGCCCAGGACCCAGCAGACACCAGATTGTTATGGGTGGGGTTTCGAGGCAGCTCTAGCAACCGCGCTTGGTGTATGCACTTGCACATTCGGTGACGTCTTGCAAGAGGTTGCTGGGACTGCGGAATAACCTCGGCTTAGTGCAGTCTTGCCCTCAGGAGCTCCATCGGTGGCCCCGATCATCAGGCGAGAGACTGACACGGGGGGGTGGAGGACCTCGAACAAGGGTATTGGAGGCTTATGTCCGTTGAGGATATGCCATTAGCTGCATCAGTACGCCTCAGATATAGTATAGTATTATTATTATTATTATTATTATTGGACACCGTGATAGCCCAGTGGTCAAGTTCTACCATCTGGGCCCTGTCACCAGTTCGATTCCCGTCGGTGCCACCAGTATTTTCATTGAACATACCGATCCGTCTGGACCAGTATTTTCATTGAACATACCGGCCCCCGTCTGGAAGTGTTGGAACTGCCCTTGCGGGGGTGTCATTAGAGCTTATCGTCAATTCTTCGTACTCCCCTCACGGGTGAGACGATGGAGGCGCATGTGCAGAAATGCATCAGCCATTGACAGAGAAGCACTATTATTATTATTATTATTATTATTATTATTATTAGGGAGTACATAGGCCATCGGTCCTTTCCATGGGCTGATTGGTATAAAGCTCCTAGAGTAATGTTCTATGCCGTCACTTCCTTTATTCCACCGATTGGTGTGGAGACTTTCCTTATGGAATGGAGGACTGGATGCACATGGCCTTTTGGCTCAGCAATTGGCAGGAGATACACTATTATTATTATTATTATTATTATTATTATTATTATTATTATTATTATTATTATTATCAGGGAGTATATAGGCCATCGGTCCCTTTCCATGGGCTGATTGGTTTAAAGCTTCTAGAGTAATGTTCTATGCCGTCACTTCCTTTATTCCACCGATTGGTGTGGAGACTTTCCTTATGGAATGGAGGACTGGATGCACATGGCCTTTTGGCTCAGCAATTGGCAGACGATACACACATACATACATATTATTATTATTATTATTATTATTATTATTATTATTATTATTATTATTATTATTATTATTATTATTACTTTTTTTATTATAGCTGAAGACTGTACAAAGACCACCGTCCAGAGCTGGTACGCAGAAAAAGAGAGAGAGAGA
>WBZZ01006862.1:27500-30000 GCA_019918135.1 Paulinella micropora | reverse complement strand
CTTATCTCATCTCATCTTATCTTATTGTATGTTATGTCATGTTATGTTATATATTTATGTATGTATGTATTCACGCCTCGTCTTTCCTCAACGTCATTGATCTGGGTATGTGTATGTAAGTATGTAAGTATGCAATTATGTATGTATGTGTTAGCATTGATGGACAAGGGCGATGCGAACCGCACGGTGGCTGCCACCATGATGAACTCGACCAGCTCGCGCTCGCATGCCGTGTTCGATCTCCAGCTCACGCAGCTGGACAAGAAGTCCGGCGCGAAAGTGACTTCCAGTCTGTTCTTGGTGGACTTAGCAGGGTCTGAGAAGCAGAAAAAGACGGGCGCCTCGGGCGAGTTGCTGGACCAAGGCATCGCCATCAACAAGAGCCTGTCCGCGCTGGGCAACGTGATCAAAGCGCTGAGTGACAAGAGCAAGTTCGTGCCCTACCGCGACTCCAAACTCACCAGACTCCTGACCAATGCGTTGGGAGGCAACAGCAAGACCTTGGTGATCACTGCGTGCTCCCCCTCGCACTTCAACGCAGACGAAACGGTCGAGACATTGAGGTTTGGCAAGCGTGCCAAGACTATTAAGACCAAGATGGTTCAGAACAGAGAGTACTCTATCAGCGACTACAAGCGCATGGTCAACGGGCTGCGAACACAGATCACCTTGCTCAACGACGACAACGAGGTGCTCCGCAAGATCAACGAGACCAACCTCAAGATGCCGCTGTCGTCGCCGACCAAAACAAGCGGCCCGGCCCAGTTAGGGCTGCCTGCCGGCTTCACGGGCGCCCGCCGCAAATCCCTCACCTTCGAGGAGGTGGTGGCACAGACGCCCGTGGGATCACACGGACAAATTTCCTCTGCTTTCCCTGCCGATGTGGGCACAGACCACTTCGAATCGCGGGGCAAGTCCGAAGATGACCGCTTCAGGTCGGACGGTTTCGACAAGCACGAAACGGTGGAGTTGACGGAGACGGACAGCGCGTCTTCCAGCGATGAGAAGTCCGACGCCAACGACCTCACCTCCTGGAGCAAAGACGAAGAGGAAATTAGACTGCCTAGCTCAGGTAGTATCGCCATGGGTCGACGGAACTTGTTTGGGTTAAGTATGGGCACACACAAGATGGAACCTCTCTCCCCCGACCCGTATCCCGATGACGAGCCTAGCGAAAGCGAGAGAGCGGCAGCTGCAGTGGACAAGCTGATCAAATTCGAGCAGAAGGAGGCGGCGGTGGTGGTGGGTGGTGGCAAGGGCGAGTGGGTTCTTGAGCTGGATGAGGAAGTGGAGAGCAAAAGCGAAGACAAGGAAGAAGACAAGCACAAGGAGAAAGAGAAAGAGAAAGACGCGGCCGCTGCCAAGCAGCGCACAAGTTCGCAGCAAGGCGAGACTAAAGCGAAGGCCAAGGCGAAGGCGAGCAGTGTCGAGGCAGCCGCCCCAGCCGCCGAGTCTTCGAGCCAGAAGCAGACGAGTCGGCGGTTGGAAACTGAGCAATGGGTGCTCGAGTTGGAGGATGAAAAAGACGACTTGGCGACCCCTCCTCCCGACCAAAACCCGCAAGTGTTTAAGTCGAAGGAGGTGGCGGGCACGCTTCCGAGCATGCCTGAGCAGCCCGAGGAGAAAGCGGCAGAGACTGAAGTGAGCTCCGAGCCACAGGAAGAGGAGGCGCAGGCGGAGGCGGAAGAAGAAGACAGGGGGGATAAGGGAGAGGAGGAGGAGGTTGGCGGAGCAGCTCAGGGGGAGGAGGAAGAGGAGGGTGCAGCAGCAAAAGCACAAGAGCAAGAAGCAGAAGCAGAAGAAGAACCACAACAAGAACAAGAGCAAGAGGCAGAAGAGGAAGAAGCAGAACCACAACCAGAACAGCAAGAGCAAGAGGCAGAAGCAGAAGCAGAAGAGGAAGCGGAACAGCAACAACAAGAGCAAGACAAAGGCAGAGAGCACTCCATGGACACATCCAAGCAATCTTTATCTGGGCGAGTGCTAGAGAAGGAACCAGACTCGCTTGACGCATCTAAGCAATCGCTTGACGCATCTAAGCAATCGCTTGCAGGGCGACTGGAAAAACTCTTGGCGAAAAGCCCGGAGCAGGTTGTCAAGTCTCCGTCCATGGAAGAGGAGGCGGACGAGCCAGATGCGAGGAACGGGTCTGGAGGCGGACTCGTGCACCACAAGCGGGCTAAGGTCGGACACAGGAGACGGCCGTCGTCCAAGTACGGCTTCGCTGGGAAGCGGATCGTGGAGGTGCGTTTGTATGTATGTATGTATGTATGTAATGTATGTATGTATGTATGTATGTATGTATGTATGTATGTATTTATGTATGTATGTATGTATGGATGGATGTATGGATGGATGGATGTGTATATGTATGTGTGTATGTATGTATGTATGTATATATGTAAGGTATGTAATGTATGTAAGGTATGTATGTATGTATGTATGTATGTAATGTATGTAAGGTATGTAAGGTATGTATGTATGTATGTATGCATGTCTG
>WBZZ01006862.1:12500-15000 GCA_019918135.1 Paulinella micropora | reverse complement strand
AAATATATATATACATTTATTATTATTATTATTATTATTATTATCATTATTATCATTATTATCATTGTTATTATTGTTATTACTTTTGTTATTACTATTATTATTATTATTATTATTATTATTATTATTATTATTATTATTATTGGACACCGTGATAGCCCAGTGGTCAAGTTCTACCATCTGGGCCCTGTCGCCAGTTCGATTCCCGTCGGTGCCACCAGTATTTTCATTGAACATACCGGTCTATTTCTGGACCAGTATTTTCATTGAACATACCGGCCCGTCTGGAAGTGTTGGAACTGCCCTTGCGGGGGTGTCATTAGAGCTTATCGTCAATTCTTCGTACTCCCGTCACGGGTGAGACGATGGAGGCGCATGTGCAGAAATGCATCAGCCATTGACAGAGAAGCACTATTATTATTATTATTATTATTATTACCGGCCCGTCTGGAAGTGTTGGAACTGCCCTTGCGGGGGTGTCATTAGAGCTTATCGTCAATTCTTCGTACTCCCCTCACGGGTGAGACGATGGAGGCGCATGTGCAGAAATGCATCAGCCATTGACAGAGAAGCACTATTATTATTATTATTATTATTATTATTATTATTATTATTATTATTATTATTATTATTATTATTATTATTATTATTATGTATAATGGACACCGTGATAGCCCAGTGGTCAAGTTCTACCATCTGGGCCCTGTCGCCAGTTCGATTCCCGTCGGTGCCACCAGTATTTTCATTGAACATACCGGTCCGTCTGGAAGTGTTGGAACTGCCCGTGCGGGGGTGTCATTAGAGCCTATCGTCAATTCTTCGTACTCCCCTCACGGGTGAGACGATGGAGGCGCATGTGCAGATTTGCATCAGCCATTGACAGAGAAGCACTTTTGTTATGTATATAAATATATATATATATATATATATATATATATATATATATATATATATATATTTATGTGTGTATGCAGTCGCCGCTCTGCCGAACGAACACCCAAGAAACGCGGACAGGTTGTTATTTATTTATTTATTTATTTATTTATTTATTTATTTATTTATTTATTTATTTATTTAGTTATTTGTTTGTTTGTATGTTTGTTTGTTTATTTGTTTATTTGTTAACTTATTTATTTATTTATTTATTTATTTATTCATTTATTTATTTATTTATTTATTTATTTATTTATTCATTTATTTACTTATTTCTTATTTACTTATTCACTTATATACTTATTTATTTATTTATTTATTTATTTATTATTTATTTATTTATTTATTTATTTATTTATTTATTTACTTACTTACTTACTTATTTGTTCATTCATTCATTCATTCATTCATTCATTCGTTCGTTCATTTTTTTTCATTTGTTTGCTTACTTCTGTATGTATGTATCTATGTATGTATCTATGCATGTATCTATGTATGTATGTATCTATGTATCTATGTATGTATGTATGTATGTATGTATGTATGTATGTACATATTTATGTATGTATGTAGTATGTATGTTGTGTATGCATGTTCTGTCTTGTTTGTGTTTGTTCTGTTGGTCCTGGTCAGGGCACTCCTCGTTCCACCGCGCGTCCTGTGCGCACGGACTCCACGCCGTCGCTGCTGGACGTCATCAACCGCTCTTCCCACTCCCTCTCCCTCACACTGCCCTCAGGCTCAGAGTCCGCGCGATGCGCAGAGTGCGGTACACACACACCTACATGCAGACATATTCACTTACATATACAGACAGGCAGACATACATACATACATACATACATACATACATTACATAGAAACGTGCATATCTACATGCATGTGCAGGGAACTTGGAGCCCAAGTACAGCTGCGAAGGCTGCAAGTCTGCCGATTACTGCAGGTGGACGAGATAGATGGAGAGAGAGAGAGATAGATAGATAGATACATAGATAGATAGATAGGTAGGTAGGTAGGTAGGTAGGTTAGGTTAGGTTAGGTCAGGTTAGGTCAGGTCAGGTCAGGTCAGGTCAGGTCAGGTCAGGTCAGGTTAGGTTAGGTTAGGTTAGGTTAGGTTAGGTCAGGTCAGGTCAGGTCAGGTCAGGTTAGGTTAGGTTAGGTTAGGTCAGGTCAGGTCAGGTCAGGTCAGGTCAGGGCAGGGCAGGGTGGCAGCAGGGTAGCAGGGTAGCAGGGTAGCAGGGTAGTAGGGTAGTAGGGTGGTAGGGCGGTAGGGCGGTAGGGCAGGGCAGGGCAGGGCAGGGCAGGGTAGGGTAGGGTAGGGTAGGGTAGGGTGGGGTGGGGTGGGGTGGGGTAGGGTGGGGTAAGGGTGGGGTAAGGGTAGGGTAAGGGTAGGGTAAGGGTTAGGTAAGGGTAAGGGTAAGGGTAGGGTAAGGGTAAGGGTAAGGGTAAGGGGGGGTAAGGGTAGGGGTAAGGGTAGGGTAAGGGTAGGGTAAGGGTAAGGGTAAGGGTAGGGTAAGGGTAGGGTAAGGGTAAGGGTAAGGGTAAGGGTAGGGGTAAGGGTAAGGGT
>WBZZ01006862.1:5000-7500 GCA_019918135.1 Paulinella micropora | reverse complement strand
CCAAATGGCATCTGATGATAATTGAGTACTTCATACTCTCTCTCTCTCTCTCTCTCTCTCTCTCTCTCTCTCACACACACACACACACACACATACATACATACATACATACATACATAGATAGACATGCATACACATCCACATGCTTGCTACATGCGTCATCATGCTGACTCGAACGCCGGCGTGCGTGGCCAGCTAGATCCATCTCTCTATCTATCTATCTATCTATCTATCTATCTATCTATCTATCTATCTATCTATCTTATCTATCTCATCTGTTTAATCTATCTATCTAATCTATCTATCTATCTATCTATCTATCTATCTATCTATCTATCTATCTATCTATCTTTTCCATCATAGCCGTCCAGTGTTGCATAGCCCGGGCTAGGTCCCTGCGGGGGTTTAGGCCTCATACAATGTCATCATTGTAGCTTGCGCAAGCTTACGGTGCTCAAAACACTTGGACTAACGGCTTCCTTTTCTTTCTCTTCTTCCTTATCCTCCCACTCTCCATTCCTAGATTGCCTTTTTCTTCAACGTCCTTCCTCCTCTTCTTTTTCCAGAACACAGTCTACCCGTGATTCCCATCCCGGACACATGCACAGTACACAAATTATTGTTTGATGTGAAACTGCGTTCCTTTGCCAGGACTACATTCCTTGCGACATCTCATCTATCTATCTATCCATCCATCCATCCTATCTATCCTATCTATCCTATCTATCCTGTCTTAGTCATCCCCGACCCCAACGCCAGTGTGGCATCCTATCTATCCTATCTATCCTATCTATGCTATCTATCCTGTCTTAGTCATCCGCGACCCCAACGCCATCCTATCCATCCTATCTGTCCTATCTATCCTATCTATCCTGTCTATCCTGTCTTAGTCATCCCCGACCCCAACGCCAGTGTGGCATCCTATCTATCCTATCTATCCTATCTGTCCTATCTGTCCTATCTATCCTATCTATCCTGTCTTAGTCATCCCTGACCCCAACGCCAGTGTGATCCATCCTATCTATCCTATCTGTCCTATCTATCCTGTCTATCCTGTCTTAGTCATCCCCGACCCCAACGCCAGTGTGGCATCCTATCTATCCTATCTATCCTATCTATCCTGTCTTAGTCATCCCTGACCCCAACGCCAGTGTGATCCATCCTATCTATCCTATCTGTCCTATCTATATCCTGTCTATCCTGTCTTAGTCATCCCCGACCCCAACGCCAGTGTGGGTGGCATCCATCCTATCCATGCTATCCATGCTATCTATCCTATCTATCCTATCTATGCTATCTATCCTGTCTTAGTCATCCCCGACCCCAACGCCATCCTTTCCATCCTATCTATCCTATCTATCCTATCTATCCTATCTATCCTATCTATCCTGTCTTAGTCATCCCGGACCCGAACGCCAGTGTGGGTGGCGAGCTCAACGAGAAGTTCGCACAGCGCTACACAAAGACCATCAAACAGGCAACGCAACACAACACGCACACATCGCATACGTCACATACATACATAACATACATAGATATATACATAGATACAAACATAGATACATAGATACATATATACATACGTACATACATACATACATGCATACATACATACATGCATGCATACATGCATACATGCATACATACATACATACATAGATACATACATACATAGATAGATAGATACATACATACATACACAGGCTGTTCTGGAACAGAATCGCCACCTGGACAACGAGGCCGTGAAGGTCTATCCAGCTATCTATCTATCTATCTATCTATCTATCTATCTATCTATCTATTTATCTATCTATCTATCCATCCATCCATCCATCTATCAGATATCTATCCATCCATCCATCCATCCATCTATCTATCTATCTATCTATCTATCTATCTATCTATCTATCTATCTATCTATCTATCTATCTTGGCGTCATGACTCTGTGCTCTGCACTATTGAAGCTCCCCTTCAAAAACACATCGAGAGCCATAACAAACGCTCCCCTATAGACCAAAATGAATCAAAGTCTATGTTTGTGAAAGAGGGCGAGCAGAAGCCTAAGAGACAGTCATTTCATCGACCATCCCTGCTTGACACTGCAAACGATTGGCAACTCCAAACCCAATACACCGGTTCTGAGCAAGCCTTTCCTGTCCACATTTGTGTCACTGACCTCCGCCCCGATATCGTTGTCTGGTCACTGTCTACCAAGATATGTATTCTGATCGAGCTAACGTGCCCGGTCGAGGAAAACATCCTTGACGCACGAGCCTACAAGACCAACCGATACAACAAGCTCAAATCTCAAATCGAGGACAACGGATGGACCTGCCACCTTCGACCAATCGAATGCGGGGCTCGCGGCATGGTATCGTTCTCTGTTCATCGATGTTTCCGCGCCTTGGGTTTTTCCCATCCCCAATCCAAATCCCTTTGCTTCAATCTATCCTCCTGCGTAGCTCGTTGCTCTTTTGCGATTTATCGCTCCTGTGCAGT
>WBZZ01006861.1:62500-66063 GCA_019918135.1 Paulinella micropora | reverse complement strand
GGCTACTTAACGCAGTACTTCAACTGGATTCGAGAAGCCGAGAGGACTCCAAAAGCTTGGGGCAAGGGAATCATCGTCAATATCCCCAAGGGTGGGGATCCTACGGATCCTGACAACTGGAGGGATATCTCGTCTAACGCTCTTCGTGGATGAATAAAGTTGCCTTGGTAAGCTGTATCTGTCCTTATTAGCTACTCGTCTAACGCTCTTCGTGGATGGCCCGGATAGGCTACGTCCAGAGCAGGGAGGCTTCCGCCCGGGGCGTCGCACTACGGATCAGGTCTTTACCCTTTGGCAGAGGTTGAAGGGGCGTCAGCAGCAGAAGCGGGAGTCGTATGTCCTGTTCGTCGATCTACGCAAGGCTTTTCCGTCTGTTTGGAGAGATGGCCTATTTGAGAGGCTCTGGAAGCTGGGTGTAAGGGGCAAGTTCTGGCGCACGCTACGCAGGTGCTACGAGCAGACTTCGTCGCAAGTGCTAGTTGATGGAGCACTCACCCCCGAAGTACTGGAGGGTGTAGGCGTCCAACAGGGGTCCCCTCTCTCTCCCACACTCTTCAACGTCTTTATGGATGAGCTGTGTGATCGGCTGGCGAGTGCCCTCAAGATCACGGATGTGAAGCGGCTGCACGACATCAAGGCACTTCTATACGCGGACGACGTGGCCCTCATCGCTCACAGTCGCACCGAGCTCCAGAAGATGGTCAATGTTGTGGCCAAGTTCGCGGAAGATTACCGGCTGGAAGTCAACTTGAAGCCCGGCAAGACGGAAATCATGCCCATTTACACGTCGAGCAAGGCGAAACGACCAAGTATCAGGGAGCGAGGTGAGCCCGTGGTGTGGTTTCGCGGCCAGAAGCTTTGTGTCACCAGTCAGTACAAGTACCTGGGAGTGGTTATCACCGACGACCTGAAGTGGAAGGAGCAGGCCCTGCGGGCTACGCGTGTCACTGAAGTCGCCACCGCAGGTTGGTACTCTTTGTGGTGTGCAGATGAGATACAAGCTAGGTATCGTCTCATGTGCTGGAATCAACTTGTGGGGGCCAAGCTGAAGCTTCGATGTCTGGCGTGCCCCCGTATCGCAGCTCACCAAGCTGGAGGCAGCAATGCTGCGCCCCATGAGGATGATTCTCGGCATCAGCCCTAAGACAAGCAAGTGGATTACACTCTTTCTGGCGCGCTCTTTGAGTGCGGAGCGTTTGCGGCGGGCGGCGCAACTGAAGTTCTATGGACGGCTGCGTGTTCTACCGGAGGAGCGATTTCCTGTCATCGCATCTCAAGTCAAATCCGACTGGACTGCGGAGGCCGAAGGCGCTATCAGGGACTCAATGGATCTACAACAAGGGCTTCAGGAGCTCCTAAATAGCTCAGAGAAGGACCTCGAGGGTTGGAGTTCGACTGTGGACAAGTGGGCCCTTCAGCAGGACGTCAAGATGGTGCAGCAACTGAATGTGGGACAAGCGAGAGGCAGGCAGCGATCTTACTGATGGCCTGCGAGTCATCCTAAGACAAGTCTTTGGAACTAAGGAGTTCCCAAGATGGTTAGCCCTTGATGATGCGCATTATAATCTGCTTCGGAGAAGGTTGCTCAGCTGCAACAACCGCCTTCGGTTGTACCGCAGCAAGTTGGTCAGTGGCATGTCCCCTCGCTGCTTCTGTTGTCATGATGATGTCAATGAGTCCCTTGCGCACTTCTTATGGGATTCCCCCATGCATGAGGCGAGACGTAAGCAGCTGTTGCTGAGTATGCAGAGGCTCGGTGGCATGGCTGTGGGGGGTGCTGAGGGGGATGGAGGGAGTGAGGAGGGTGGTGAGGTCGTAGGCGGTGAGGTTGTGGTGGAGGATGTGTTGCTTGGGCGGGAGCGGGAGGGCTCTGTGCGGCAGGGTTGGGATGATATGTCGCCTGTGGATCAATCACGATTGTTTTGTAAGTTTTTTCAGGGGAAGTCGCGCTTCCGCAGTAACTTTAGGCTTGCTGCGTTGTTAGGGGTTACAGCGTTGCGTCACCCTCCAAAGTTGGATGTGTTGTTTGGATCATATGTGTCTGAGTGTTGGTCTGCTAGGGAGGGTAAAAGGGAGGAGCTTGGGGTGGAGGATGGGGGCGAGGAGGTGATTGACCTCACTGAGGTTCCATCAGCTTCGTCCCACCCTCTCCCCCAAGTGACGTTGATGTTGCGCGGCGCGGCCGTCCGCGCAGTGTGGACGTCCTGGCTAGAGAGAGGGGTTCGGGAGCGCAGCGTAGTGTCTCCGAGTTCTTCTCTTCAGCTAACACCCTCGCATCTAGCTCTTCATGCACTTCACAGCCCCCATCTGCCCCTGCTGTTGCTGTTGCTGCTATGTCTGTTTGGTGTCCTGACAATGCGTTGGGATCGGCTGACCCCGGTGACCCAATGGAGGCACATGTCCAGGATCTGGATCTGATGCTATAGTCTGAGGAAGCCTATTATTATTATTATTATTATTATTATTATTATTATTATTATTATTATTATTATTATTATTATTATTATTATTATTATTATTATTATTATTATTACTATTATCATTATTATTATTACTACTACTACTACTACTACTACTACTACTACTACTACTATTATTATTATTATTATTATTATTATTATTATTATTATTATTATCATTATTATTATTACTATTGATTATGGACACCGTGATAGCCCAGTGGTCAAGTTCTACCATCTGAGCCCTGTCGCCAGTTCGATTCCCGTCGGTGCCACCAGTATTTTCATTGAACATACCGGTCTATTTCTGGACCAGTATTTTCATTGAACATACCGGCCCGTCTGGAAGTGTTGGAACTGCCCTTGCGGGGGTGTCATTAGAGCTTATCGTCAATTCTTCGTACTCCCCTCACGGGTGAGACGATGGAGGCGCATGTGCAGAAATGCATCAGCCATTGACAGAGAAGCACTATTATTACTATTGATTATTAATTTATTTATTTTTTCTTCCCTGCTGTATCATCCTACTCTTATGTTGCTCTTCTTGCCCTGTCTGTCTTCAGCGTGCTGCTTCTCGTCCAGATCGCACTCCTCCAGCTGTTAGACCTTTATGTTATTCTTCTTGCCCTGTCTGTCGTCAGCGTTCTGCTTCATCTTGCTCTTCTTGCCTTGTCTGTCGTCAGCGTTCTGCTTCTTGTCCAGATCGCACTCCTCCAGCTGTTAGACTTCTATGTTATTCTTCTAGCCCTGGCCTTCTTCAGCGTTCTGCTTCATGTCCAGATCGCCCTCCTCCAGCTATCCTACCTTTGTCTTGCTCTTCTTGCCCTGTCTGTCGTCAGCGTTCTGCTTCTCGTCCATATCCCCCTCCAGCTATCTACCTTTGTCTTGCTCTTCTTGCCCTGTCTGTCGTCAGCGTTCTGCTTCTTATCCAGATCGCCCTCCTCCAGCTGTTAGACCTTTATGTTATTCTTCTTGCCCTGGCCTTCTTCAGCCTTCTGCTTCTTGTCCAATCTCCCTTCTCCAGCTATCCTGCCTTTGTCTTGCTCTTCTTGCCCTGTCTGTCCTCAGCGTTCTGCTTCTTGTGCAGGTCGCCCTCCTCCAGCT
>WBZZ01006861.1:20000-22500 GCA_019918135.1 Paulinella micropora | reverse complement strand
GTTTTGAGCACCGTAAGCTTGCGCAAGCTACAATGATGACATTGTATGAGGCCTAAACCCCCGCAGGGACCTAGCCCGGGCTATGCAACACTGGACGGCTATGATGGAATGCAGTCACCAATACGGACTAGAGGAAGATTAGTCCAATTTTTGACTGGACAGGAGCGATAAATCGCAAAAGAGCAACGAGCTACGCAGGAGGATAGCTTGAAACAAAGGGATTTGGATTGGGGATGGGAAAAACCCAAGGCGCGGAAACATCGATGAACAGAGAACGATACCATGCCGCGAGCCCCGCATTCGATTGGTCGAAGGTGGCAGGTCCATCCGTTGTCCTCGATTTGAGATTTGAGCTTGTTGTATCGGTTGGTCTTGTAGGCTCGTGCGTCAAGGATGTTTTCCTCGACCGGGCACGTTAGCTCGATCAGAATACATATCTTGGTAGACAGTGACCAGACAACGATATCGGGGCGGAGGTCAGTGACACAAATGTGGACAGGAAAGGCTTGCTCAGAACCGGTGTATTGGGTTTGGAGTTGCCAATCGTTTGCAGTGTCAAGCAGGGATGGTCGATGAAATGACTGTCTCTTAGGCTTCTGCTCGCCCTCTTTCACAAACATAGACTTTGATTCATTTTGGTCTATAGGGGAGCGTTTGTTATGGCTCTCGATGTGTTTTTGCAGGGGAGCTTCAATAGTGCAGAGCACAGAGTCATGACGCCAGGTATAGCGGCCTTGTTTGAGGGCAACATGGCAACCGGAGAGGATGTGGCATAGATGTGCTTGACCAGAACAGAGGGCACACTTGTTGTTGGGAATGATTCCCCACAGACGTCTAAGGTCGGGGGTAATAACCGAGTTTGTGCTTGCGTTGATGACCCAAGAGATTAAACGGGGATTACGGGTTCCGATGAGGCGAGCCCAGGAGAGGTCGAAGGGGCATGCGTCTTCAAAACGAAGGAAGCACCCTTGCATGGCTTTGTCCATGTCATGCACTGTGGTTGTCTCAAGTATTGTCTCAGCAGCTAATTCTAAAACCCTGTCGTTGCGGTCTGTGATGGAATGTTCTTTTGGGTAGCGACCATGGCCAAGTCCGAGATGATCGGATTGGCCTCATGTTTGAATTCAAAATCAACTTGTGCCTCAAGCTTTTCGAGCACAGGCTCTGGTTTCCAGATAGTTCGAAATGATATAGATAGATAGATAGATAGATAGATAGATAGATAGATAGATAGATAGATAGATAGATAGATAGATAGAAGATAGATAGATAGATAGATAGATAGATAGATATATAGATAGATAGATAGATAGATAGATAGATAGAGAGATATATAGATAGATAGATAGATAGGTAGATAGATATATAGGTAGGTAGATAGGTAGATAGGTAGATCTAGATGACTATATAGATAGATAGGTGGTAGGTAGGTAGGTAGATAGATAGATAGATAGATAGATAGATAGATAGATAGATAGATAGATAGATAGATAGATAGATAGACTGCTAAGCTATCTCGTTCAGGGCAGCTGTTAGCAGTATGCTAGACGGAATGTATAGATAAATACAAAGACAGACAGATAGATAGATAGATAGATAGATAGATAGATAGATAGATAGATAGATAGATAGATAGATAGATAGACTGCTAAGCTATCTCGTTCCAGGGCAGCTGTTAGCAGTATGATAGACGGAATGTATAGATAAATATAAAGACAGACAGATAGATAGATAGATAGATAGATATATAGATAGATAGATAGATAGATAGATAGACTGCTAAGCTATCTCGTTCCAGGGCAGCTGTTAGCAGTATGATAGACGGAATGTATAGATAAATATAAAGAGAGACAGATAGATAGATAGATAGATAGATAGATAGATAGATAGATAGATAGATAGATAGATAGATAGATAGATAGATAGATAGACTGTTAAGCTATGTCGTTCCAGGACAGCTGCTAGCAGAATGATAGACGAAATGTATAGATAGATAGATAGATAGACAGATAGATAGGTAGATAGATAGACAGACAGCTAGATAGATAGACCGTTAAGCTATGTCTTTGCAGGACAGCTGCTAGCAGAATGATAGACAGAATGTATAGATACATAGATAGTTAGACAGATAGATAGACAGACAGATAGATAGACAGACCGTTAAGCTATGTCTTTGCAGGACAGCTGCTAGCAGAATGATAGACGGAATGTATAGATAGATAGATAGTTAGACAGATAGATAGATAGGCAGATAGATAGATAGACCATTAAGCTATGTCTTTCCAGGGCAGCTGCTAGCAGAATGATAGACGGAATGTATAGATAGATAGATAGATAGATAGATAGATAGATAGATAGATAGATAGATAGATAGATAGATAGATAGATAGATAGATAGATAGATAGATAGATAGGTAGATAGGTAGGTAGGTAGGTAGATAGATAGATAGATAGATAGATAGATAGATAGATAGATAGACCGTTAAGCTATGTCTTTCCA
>WBZZ01006860.1:35000-38241 GCA_019918135.1 Paulinella micropora | reverse complement strand
ATCCTCAAGTCCCGAAGGGAGTCAGCTCTAAGCTGTTCACTCACTGGAAAGGACCTTATCAGATTATGGAACAGACGGGACCTCTGAACTACAAGATCAGGGGTAGAGGGAAGGTGCAAATTGTGAATGTAAGAAGGCTGATTAAGTATGATCCCTTCTTACTGGAAGATGAATCCGTTGAGGAGGCGTTAAAACGGATGAAGGATGATTTCAAAGAGGTGCCGCCCATCCAAAAGGAGGCTGGCATAGACCAAGACGATGCTTATCGGGCACCGATAGCTGAGAAGGAGGAGAGTGAGGTGGACAGCAAGGAGAAGACTGACCGCATAAGCGCGGTGGGGACTCAGTCCAAGTCTCCGCGAGAGCATAGCGGAAAGAAGGAGAAGATCACAGAGGCGCAGCTAAGGAGAGCGCGGAATGATCTTATCAACGACCAACCGAGGAAGGCGATGAGGTCGATGAGATCAAAGGACGTCCACCAGGAGGAGGAGGGGACGGACACTGACCCAAACGCGGGCAACGTTGAGATTGTCCATGAGCGATGGAAGGAAGGCGATGCGATAGCAACCATCGCATGGGTGAAAAATGTTTTCTATCTGATGAGACCAGCGGAACAACATGTCGCTGATGACACTCTCTCAGACTTATACTTGATGCGGGTCGTGGCGGTCCCACGACAGATGCGTGTCACACGGACACTCAAAATATCATCAGCCGCAAAGATAGTACAACCGATACTCCAGTTCTGGAGAAGTATGGATCCGGTTGAGGATCCAAAGGCAAGACATTATCTGCCAGTATATAAAGACGCAAAAAGTCTCGAGACATGGGATGATACAATTACTCCCAGAGACAAGGATTACACTGCGTGGACCATTCAGACACTGCCAAGAGGAGTGCTTGATGTCCCTTTTGAATTATCGTTGGGCGGAATCCCTAATAAGATCTGGGACATTCTCGAACAGTCAAAGTTCGATCTGACTTTTGTTGGTGGTCCTCCACCAGGCAAAGAAATCCGCGCCAGACGACGAAGGCAGTGACAAAGAAACTATTTTTCTTTATGCGTCTCAAATAAACTGATTGATTGCCCACGGCGTATCATGATTTGATCATGCATCATCAGTTATCAATATGAATATTAAAAAGACTCAGTGATATAACTTGGCATTTGATCGCAACATACGAGTGCGAAAGGTCGATCGACGATGATACTACACCGTATACGGGGATCGCTAGTGTATTGAGCGATGGTGTTCCCGGGTATGACCCTTTCCAAGTCCTGGGATGATGTTCTCGAAAATGAAATGTTCTCTGAAACTTTCATTAAATTATTTTTTACGATAGATTATATACTGTCGTACCTGAGCACGGTCAATCTCTACTTGTGTCGGTATATCGCAGGGTCGGGTACATACACCTCGACTTCGGATATAGCTATTAGGACTGGCACCCTAATACTATATCATAGGATATCCGCCTTATACAAGGGTATGTCATAAAAAAAGACAATTTACTTACGATCTCCCTGTGAATAATAATAATAATAATGATAATGATAAGAAGAAGAAGGAGATCAAAGGGGGAATCGTACTACAGCACCACGTTGCTTGTATTTTTTGATTAATTGTACGTTTGTTCTTGACATACTGCCGAAAAAAAAAGAAAAAAAAAGAAATTGAGGGGAAGGAGTTCAAAATTTACAAGAAAGGCTAGAGAATCCGCTTTGACGTGCCGTATGAGGATATATTTATCGTCTTTTAGCGTCTATCCGTGGGTCGATGCGCTGTGTGGCATGACTCCATAGCGCATACTATTTGCAGAAAGAAATCAGAAGGTGTATGACGAAAATGCTATTTCCGTCATAAAATCGGGAGGGGGTACTGTAGGCATCACCCCCCGGATAGCCGGTAAAAAATACCTTTTCCTGGTGACAGGTGCACCAGCTTGTTTTTCAGTATTATTTGTCCGGATTGGACCTGATGCCATTTTATTCCTGGTCTGTTGCCGTTTTCCTTTTTGGCTTCACTGAGCTAATGTAACGAGACATCATTCTCATCTTTTGAGGACTGTGTTTGGTTGTATTACCGACTTTTTACGAGCTATCGTTGGGGGCATTACAGACGCTCTAAGTTTCTCAATAAAATTTATACTGTAGGCCTTAGCTAGTATACTGCAGATTATTAAGTTAGTCTCACACATAAAAATATTTATTTTCCTTTACATATTCAACCTTATATTAATAATTAAGACTGAAAATTTTTCTAGTCCTATTTCCTTTGCCCTTCTAGTAAACTGTACGTACTGCCTTTTTCACTGAATCAGGCAGGGAGGTAATCTTTGAACGTCCACCAACAATATGCAATTAATATTAATAATATATTATTTCAACAAATTTAACTTTAGGGTGAGGGAGCAGGGAGGGGGTATTCAAAAAGTTAACTCAGTTGCAAAAATTGCAAACGTTCAAAGTTGAAAAACTTAAAAACGTTAAAAAATTTCAAAAAGTTGAAAACTTAAAAAAAAGTTTAAAAAAATTAAAATTTAATTTTCAGCTTTCTTACTTTTCCTGACATTTCGAAAAAATTATATGCAGCAGTCTATAAGAAATGTAACAGCATATGAGGCGCTGGCTGTCTAAAATAAAATACAACAGAACATATTGCAGTCGATCGCGAGAAAAAATTATAACAAATTCTATGGAGCTGTCTAGAAAAAAATAGAAGATAGTTATCTTGCGCTGCGCTCAGATAACGAATATTTTATTTCTTTTTTTAGGATCTCGCCTAAATTGTGATTTTTCAATTCGTAGTCACTTATCAAACCTATGTCTCTCCCGGAAAAGGGGAATGGAACATGGCCCGATCAGCAGTGCTGATCAATAAGATATTAATTAAATATAGATTTACATGAATATGTATGTATATGTCTACTACCTAGACTAGCGCTACCTACCTCTATCTCTATCTCTATCTTTATCTATCTCTACATCTACATCTATCACTGCAACACGGACAGCTGGTCCAGCATGAAATCCAGCTCCTCGTTGCTCTGCACACAACACACACAAGCTCTCTCTCTCTCTCTCTCTCTCTCTCTCAAGACCACAGTGTGCTCCTTGTGCGTAAGGACGTGTATATACATGTCTGTATGTGATGCGTGACTGTGAGTGGTAGATTATAAAGTATGTAGATCGTGTTTTGTTCTTTCTTGTGTTGTGAGGACCATGATCTGTGCGCTGTTG
>WBZZ01006860.1:22500-27500 GCA_019918135.1 Paulinella micropora | reverse complement strand
TGTACTTGTGCACCATCACCACCAGACTCTCCAGCACCTGCCGCGCCTCCAGCCCCGACAGACTATCCGCGCAACAACAACAACAACGACACCGCAGCGTACACACAGGCGCGCATGCATGCATACATGCATACTCACACACACACACACTCATGTATATATATATATGATATATATTTTATATATATATATGTCATATATATATATATATAGAGAGAGAGAGAGATAGAGAGAGATCAAGTGAGGCGTGGTCTTTCCACCGCGAAGACTGAAGATTCTGAAGAAGAAGAAGAAGAAGAAGAAGAAGAAGAAGAAGAAGAAGAAGAAGAAGAAGAAGAAGAAGAAGAAGAAAAAGAAGGAAGGAAGGAAGGGAGAAAGGAAGAAAAAAAGAAAAAAAGAAAGGAAGGAAGGAAGTATGGCAGGAAGGCAGGAAGGAAGGAAGGAAGGAAGGAAGGGGAAGGAAGGAAGGGAGGGAGGGAGGGAGGCAGCGAGGAAGGGAGGGAGGGAGGGAGGGAGGGGGAGGGAAGGAGGGAAGGAAGGAAGGAAGGACGGGAGGGAGGGAAGGAGGGAAGGAGGGCAAGAGGGAGCAAAGGAGGAGGGAAGGAGGGCAAGAGGGAGGAAAGGAGGTAGGGAAAGCAAGAAGGACCCGGAGGCTTCTTGGTAGAAGGTGAGGTTTTCCTCGGAGCACTCCTTCTGGAGGAAGTGGAAGAAGAGCTGAAAGCCGCGCGCCGTCTGCAGGAACTGCTGAATACCCTCGGGAGACTCCAGCTTGACGCGTTCCGATTGGCTGAGCGACATCCTGCTCACGACAGCCGCCCAACCTGCCGCAACACACAAAAAGCTATCGAACATCGAAGCCCATCCCCCCTTGGTTCGTGAAAAACTCCCAACCTGTCAAACCCACCATCGAAGTATCAACCGCTCCATCCCTTCCGACCTCAATCATCTTCTCATCCCAATCAACAATTTCGACTTCTCCACCCTCTGCACCCTCCTCCCTCACGCTGATCTCAAAAACCCGCATGCGCTGGATGATTTTTCTCGCGACGTGTATGCTGCAATCGAGAAGCGTGAAGCCGAAGAAATCAACAAACACGCGGAAGGATGTAAGCAGGCTGGCGCGGAATTCATCCCCTTTGTCATGTCTAGCTTCGGTGGATTTGGAACGCATGCTCAAGTCTTCATGAGGAACATCGGCGAGCAGGCAGCATATATGCAATCGATCTACACTCCGCAATCGTACGCTCTACGGATCAAGGCTATTCTTTACTTTGCAGTCCATCGCTGGAATTACATCAACTGGATTCATCGACTCAGGACGTCCAACTGCCTACATCCGCACAGACTCCCACAGCACAAGAGACGAGCTGTCAGGCTCGCCTCTGCTTTCCCGTACAGGTAATCGCGTCGATTTGAGTAATTAGCTTTTAGATTATGAGCGCTATGACAAGGGCTATTAATACTTATGCAATTTCTACTATTTGTACAACGTTTTATTATTATTATAATATTTTTCTTGTTAAAAAAAAAAATCTCTTTCTCATTAAACCTTGCTTACTGTAAAAAATAAAAAAAAAATCTCATTAAACCTTGCTTACTGTAATTTAAAAAAAAAAAAGTTTTTTGTTTCTTCGTTCTTTTCTTTTCATGGTTTTTCTTTACCTCTTTGTTCCTTTCTTTCTTTCTATCTTTTCTTTCTCTTTCTTTTCCCTTCCATCTTACTCTTTCCAGGAGCTTTCTGTTGAACCTTAGTTCCAGATTTCCTTATGAGCTTGTACTGTTGTTCCTTGGAACCAGAGTTCTTTTGAATGAAGCTCTTCTTTAATTTTTCTCTTTCTCTTTCTCATTAAACCTTGCTCATAACCCTTTAGTGGTAGATGCTGGGGGAGGGTCGTTGCGCGCGTAAAAGATCTTAAACTCCGCATATGCTGGTTGATAGCCCAGGACCCAGCAGACACCAGATTGTTATGGGTGGGGTTTCGAGGCAGCTCTAGCAACCGCGCTTGGTGTATATTCTGTGACGCCAACTCATAACCCTTTGGTGGTAGATGCTGGGGAGGAGGGTCGTTGCGCGCGTAAAAGATCTTAAACTCCGCATATGCTGGTTGATAGCCCAGGACCCAGCAGACACCAGATTGTTATGGGTGGGGTTTCGAGGCAGCTCTAGCAACCGCGCTTGGTGTATGCACTTGCACATTCGGTGACGTCTTGCAAGAGGTTGCTGGGACTGCGGAATAACCTCGGCTTAGTGCAGTCTTGCCCTCAGGAGCTCCATCGGTGGCCCCGATCATCAGGCGAGAGACTGACAAGGGGGGGTGGAGGACCTCGAACAAGGGTATTGGAGGCTTATGTCCGTTGAGGATATGCCATTAGCTGCATCAGTACGCCTCAGATATAGTAAATCTGCCTTGGAGTGTTGACTGTGACATATTTGAGGGAAATCCCGATGAAAAAACCTAGTCACACTTGCTAAACATAGTTCCAGCCCATTAAACCTTGCTTACTGAAAAAAAAAAAAAAAAAAACTCTCATTAAACCGTGCTTGCTGTAAAAAAAAAAAAGATAGCCTCCGGGTGCGAGTGAATTGCGTTAGGTGCCGCAGTTTCCTTGAGGGCTGTCTCACTGACTGTCAATTGATCTCACTTGCGCCCATTGTTAGTTATGTCTTACCACTGCTGGCGCTTTCCACTCTTGCCCTCTAGTTCAGTATCGTCTCCCTTGCCCCTGTCTGGCCTTGTGTTTGTTTGTTTTTGTTTGCTTTTAGTGTTTGTCGCTGCCTCTGTTGTTGTCTTTTTGTATTGTTTTTGTTTCCTTGTTTCGCTTTGTTTGTTTTTTTGTTGCTTTCGTTTTTTTTTATTTTTTTAATATTCCTTTTCTATTTTTTGTTCTGTTTTTTTTCTTTCCTGTTCTTTGTTTCTCCGTTCTCTTTTCTTTTCCTGTTTTTTTCTTTCTTCTTCTCTTTGTTCCTTTCTTTCTTTCTATCTTTTTCTCTCTTTCTTTTCCCCTCCATATTACTCTTTCCAGGAGCTTTCTGTTGAACCTTCGTTCCAGATTTCCTTATGAGCTTGTACTGTTGTTCCTTGGAACCAGAATTTTTTAAATTAAGCACTTCTTTATTTTTCTCTCGTCTCATTCTCATTAAACCTTGCTTACTGAAAAAAAAAACTATTATTAAAATTATTACTATTATTATTATTATTATTCGATGGAGGCGCATGTGCAGATTTGCATCAGCAGAGAAGCACTGTTATTATTATTAATTATTATTTCTTTTACTTTTATTATTGTTCTTGTTTATATTTTTTCCTCTCTTCTTTTTCTTTCTTTTCTTTCTCACTCTTCTCCCCTTTTGTTTTCTTGTTCTCCCTTTTTTTCCTTTTTCCTATCCATTGCTGCTTGCTAGGTCTGGGCTTGTTCTGGCATGGCTCTTCTGTATGTTTATGCTTGTGGCTTGTGGAGTTTCTTCTGGTCTATGAGGGGGGTGGGGTGCGGAGTGGTTTGGCTCGACTTGCTTGAGGCTGCATGTCTGTGAGGTTGCCAGGCTTGGGCCTGTCCTTATGGATATTGCAGCACTCGGCATAATCGCGTCGCGAGTACGCCACGTCGAGCCTTACTACGCTCTGCACACCAAGCTCCTGGCTACGATAGCCTCCGGGTGCGAGTGAATTGCGTTAGGTGCTGCAGTTTCCTTAAGGGCTGTCTCACTGACTGTCAATTGATCTCACTTGCGCCCATGCTTGTTACGTCTTACCTTCTCTGGCGCTTTCCATTCTTGCCTTCTAGTTCAGTATCGTCTCTCCTGCTACTGTCTGGCCTTGTGTTTGTTTGTTCGTTTGTTTTGCTTTTTTGTGCTTGTTGCTGCCTCTTTTGTTGTCTTTTTTGTTTTGTTTTTGTCTCTTTCGTTCTGGTTGTTTGTTTGTTTCTGTTTGTCTGGTTCTTTGTTCCTTTTTCTTTTGCTTTTTTTTTTCTTCTGTTTTCCTTCGTTACTGTTCTTGTTCTTCTATCTTCTTTTCCTCGCTTTTTTTTTTTTTTTTTTTTTTTTTTTTAATCCCTTTTTCCTTTCTTTCTTTTCTATCTTTTTCCTCTTTCTTGCCCCTTCTATATTACTCTTTCCAGGAGCTTTCTGTTGAACCTTAGTTCCAGATTTCCTTATGAGCTTGTACTGTCGTTCCTTGGAACCAGAATTCATTTGAATTAGGCTCTTCTTCATTTTTCTTTCGTCTCTCATTAAACCTTGCTTACTGAAAAAAAAAAAAAAAAAAAAAAAAAAAAAAAAAAAAGGTGGGGTGGGGGTGGGGGGGGGAGGGGGGAGCAAATACTAGAAATATTCATGCTCTCAAAAGAACCCAAACAAAAGCAAGGAGTGAACAAGCAAGCAAACAACGCTGACTTTCGTCTCATAATAAAAATCTTAAAAAAACGTTGCCGGTCAAGGTTTGTCTTGATTTTCGAGCTCTCTGGAACGCAAGACAAACCTTAACCGGCAAGAATTTTCTAGGCACTTCGCGCCTCGCCGTGACGCTGAGTCATCCAGTGGGTGCCACCAACGCTTTTTGTTCGGTACGCTTCGCGCCTGGCCAATTTTTACGGTGTGGGGAAAGAAAATTCGAGCCGGTACCGGGACCGCTAAGTTCGGTAGATGGGGATGAAACTTTTTGCGCTCTTCCGGTTTTTACGGTATGGGAAGAAGCAGCGACCGATAAATTCGATAGATGGGGATGAATCTTTTTTGCCCCGCCGGAGCGGTGAAGTAGCCTATCCGTTGCCAGTTTTGTGGGCGTTTCGTCCTGGTAAAAATCTTTAGGCCGGCATAGCTACTCTGCAAGAGATCGGCAAAAGCCGCGCTCCCAACTAACACCTGGCGCGTGCAAAGGCAGAGACAGGCCTCACCAAAAAACAGAAGACCAGACTCTCACAGCGACCATGGTGGTAACTGCCTTCCCTGGCATTTTTCTCTTGTTTTACTGCACGGATTCACAGGATTTTGCATGCGGCAGTTG
>WBZZ01006860.1:0-17500 GCA_019918135.1 Paulinella micropora | reverse complement strand
GTTGGGGAAAAAAGAACCAAGTTAGACGACCAAGAGCGAGTGGCAGAGGAACGAAAAGCATCCCCCGTTTATGGCAGGAACACAGGCGTTGTTTTCGTTTCCCCTGACACAGTTGAGGGTGACACTCAAGGCAATCAACCCCCCCAAGGACTTGTCCTCAGTTTTCGAAGAGATTGCCCAGAAAGCACAAGAGCAGTTCGAGCTTGGGGGTGGTGAGCAGACTCCGAAAAGGCCACCAATCTCTATCCCTTCGGTTTCGGAGTTGGTGTCCATTTTGGACGATGCGAGGGACAACATAATGTGCGACATGCACAAAAACAGGGACTACTACTACGTAACGTGTCATGTTCCAAAACCAAGGAAGGAAGCCCAAGTTAAGCCAAAAGCCATGATGTTGAGGCGGAGGATAGCAAAGGCGAAGGCGATTGTTGGGCAGCTTTTGGGGGATGCCCATGGTTTCACGGATGCAGAGGTGGAGGAGTTCACGCTCCAGTACATGAACCTGAGCGAACAGTTAATGTTCAAGCCTGGCGATAACCAGCAGGCTAAGATCGTCGCGCAAACGTTGCTGCATATGGATTGCAACGTGATGTCCGACCAGCAGATGACCAATCTGCTGCGGGCAAGTCAGCACCCTTGGTTAACGGGGGCTAAGGTCATCATTTGCTCTCTCTCTCTCTCTCTCTCTGCTCTGTTCTGATGTTTTTTTTTTTTTTTTTTTTTTTTTTTTTTTTTTTTTTTTTTTTTTTTTTTTTTTTTTTGTAGGTGAAACAACGCAAGGAGTTGACGCAGGTCATCCCCAAGTACGGTCTTGAAGGTTCAAAAGATGGCAAGTCGGCAGCAGCAGATCCCAACAAGCTCATGCTGCAGTTGGAGGCAGGATGGCGGGAGAGAGGGGCGTCCCATGTACGGCAGCTACGCATTCCGATTGGGGGGGACGGCAGCAAGTTGGGGGCTAACCACAGCATGGTCACCTGGGCGATGAAATGTTTTGCTTTGGATCAGAAGAGGGAATTGGTGAAGGGCTTCCAGCACCCTACTACTCAGGAGGGAATTTTCCATTGCTCATGTGCAAGTGTAAGGAGGACCTCGTGGAACTGAAGCAATATGCGGGTCCACGAGTGCCTCCATGCTCTGAGAGAGAGGTGAGGGGGTGGTGGGGTGTGTCACTTTATGTATCTACGCCAATGTTACTATTAGGGCAAATGGGTGTGTGGTATGCTTCAATGTTGTGTAATACACCCAAAACCAAATTTTAGGAATGCAGGGGCCAAGCATTACGCTTTGCCCCCGTGTTTATTTTTACCTCACGAGTCGCTTGAAACCGCCCCCCTCCCCCCCCCCCCCCCCCCCCCCGGGCTGCTGCTGGAGTTCCGAAAGAAGGCAGAACATGTTCTTCCTCCTTTCGGAACTTCAATTTCGCTGTAATTTTTTCCGCTACTAGGACATTCGACGAGGTAGGGGGCTAATGTTGTCCCCAGCCTCGTCGAATTCACCAATTTTTCTCTCCCCCCCCCCCCAGGCTGAGAAGAAAGATGAATAAGAAAATTATTTTCAACTTTTTCTCTTATTCTCCTTTCTTCCTTGTTCTTTTTTTTTTTTTTTTTTTTTTTTTTTTTTTTTTTTTTTTTTTTTTTTTTTTGCTTCCATTTTGATTATTAATATTAATATTAATAATAGTATTAATAATAAAATTAATTATTAGTATTAATATTGAAATTTTTACTAGTTAATTTTTGTTACGCATCAAATCTTAATATTAATATTGAACTTGAAATCGAATAGGGGAAATGCTTAAAACATTTGAATCCTGGGAGAAGGAAGTTTGGACATCATCGGCGACCGGTATTAAATATGAAGTTCAGCTTTATGTTACCGGTGATATGAAATGCTTACGTACTGTGTGTGGCCAGAAGTCTGCCGGTGCTGATCATTTTTGTTATATGTGTTTATGTCATAAAAATGATCGGGGCGATCTGTCACGAATGGGTCGCCCCATGCGTGACAGTGCCACAGCTGACAAGACAACGCCAGGCATGGCACACAATCGTAGCTTGTTTCATTTTGTGTCTATGAATAGTCATTTTCCTGACTTGTTACATATGATGTTACGTATATGTGGGCGCATGGTTGATTTTTTGATGCGTGAGATTTGCGACGGCCGGCCTGATACTCCTTGGGATGCGGATATTCCACCCGATTCACCGTACTTTAGACTTACGATTCGCTTGAAACAATTAACTGATATTCTATCAAATAAATGCAATATCAGAAGTGGTAAGTGATTTCCGGGTTTAAAATACTGCCTAACCGGGACACAAAGGAAATGAAGTGGCACGGCCTTGATCAGGGCAAGCCGCTTCGTTCACTTTTTGAAGAAGTCTATAAAGGAAACATAGACTTCACTCCGCTTTTAGCTCCCGGCCGTTGGCAGCTGCAGCGCATGCAATCTTTTTGGAAGGCGTGGTGGCAGCAATTCCGGAAGATTAACACCCCGACACCGTTTGAGCCTGCGGCTGCCTTGTTTTGGCAGTCTCAGACTCGCAAAGTGTTCCGGGATGCTACATCACCGGCGGTGCAGCCAGAGCATTCAAAGATTGTGAGCGGGGAGAGGAAAGTGGAGATGGAAGGTGATCCGTATTCCTTCATCTGTTGTGCTCGTCGTCCTCAGGATGAGGACGGCCGACATCCGGCTGTTACACGTCCTGACGGCAGCATTTTGCGTGCCAAGGACATTGCGCCCACGCCTTTGTACCTAGACGATTTTATCACACCATATGTACATCTTGTTTGTTATCATGTGGCTGATTTTCTTATGTTGATCGGTACTATTTATTATTTCTCATGCCAGTCACTAGAGCTGATGAATAATATGCACGGGCATTTATTCTTCAAGCGCTGCGCACGTCGTCCTTTGACGTACTTGCGGGAGCTGATAGAAGCGGACTAAAGTGTCCGTGAACTTGAGCTCAGTGGCTTCATGTTAAAGGAGTACAAGTACCGGTGTACATTGTGCGCCCGCCGTTTTGTTTACCAGAAATGTTTCAAGACTCACTTGTTTGATTGTCGCCAAGACGAGCCTGACATTTCTGATGTCATCAATGTTGACAAGTCCCACTTTTGGGAGCAGTGTGACAGGCTTTGTCGCTGCTAACGAAGACGATTAATAAATGTATTCGTTATATTAATATCTATAAATATTAATATTAATATTAATTAATATCAATATTAATATTAATATTAATATTAATATTAATATTAATATTAATATTAATATTAATATTAATATTAATATTAATATTAATATTAATATTAATATTAATATTAATATTAATATTAATATTAATATTAATATTAATATTAATATTAATATTAATATTAATATTAATATTAATATAATATTAATATTAATATTAATATTAATATTAATATTAATATTAATATTAACATTAACATTAATATTAATATATTAGATGATTAATACTAATATTGCGGCTACTATTAAGTAAATATACCGAATTCATTATTAATACTATTAATACACAATAATAATTGATATTCATATTAATGATGAAATTTAATATTACAAAAAAATTAATATTGCGGCTACTATTAAGTAAATGTACCGGATTCATTATTAATACTATTAATACACTATGATAGTTGATGATGAAATTTAATTAAAAAAAAAAAAAGGGGGACAAACAGATGTGGTCAGGCTTTCATTAATATTTAGCCTGACCATACCTGCTTATGAAAATTGGTGGGGTGGAACAACAACCACCACCCCGGTTTGAGAAAGCGAGCCAACAATAAATGATAATAATAATAATAATAATAATAATAATAATAATAATAGTGCTTCTCTGTCAATGGCTGATGCAAATCTGCACATGCGCCTCCATCGTCTCACCCGTGAGGGGAGTACGAAGAATTGACGATAGGCTCTATGACACCCCCGCAAGGACAGTTCCAACACTTCCAGACGGACCGGTATGTTCAATGAAAATACTGGTGGCACCGACTGGAATCGAACTGGCGACAGGGCCCAGTGGTAGAACTTGAACACTGGGCTATCACGGTGTCAATAATAATAATAATAATAATAATAATAATAATAATAACAATAATAATAGTGCTTCACTGTCAATGGCTGATGCATTTCTGCACATGCGCCTCCATCGTCTCACCCGTGAGGGGAGTACGAAGAATTGACGATAAGCTCTAATGACACCCCCGCAAGGGCAGTTCCAACACTTCCAGACGGGCCGGTATGTTCAATGAAAATACTGGTCCAGACGGATCGGTATGTTCAATGAAAATACTGGTGGCACCGACGGGAATCGAACTGGCGACAGGGCCCATATGGTAGAACTTGACCACTGGGCTATCACGGTGTCCAACAATAATAATAATAATAATAATAATAATAATAATAATAATAATAATAATAATAATAATAATAATAATAATAATAATAATAATAATAATAATAATAATAATAATAATAATAATAATAATAATAATAGTGTATCTCCTGCCAATTGCTGAGCCAAAAGGCCATGTGCATCCAGTCCTCCATTCCATAAGGAAAGTCTCCACACCAATCGGTGGAATAAAGGAAGTGACGGCATAGAACATTACTCTAGGAGCTTTATACCAATCAGCCCATGGAAAGGGACCGATGGCCTATGTACTCCCTAATAATAATAATAATAATAATAATAATAATAATAATAATAATAATAATAATAATAATAATAATAATAATAATAATAATAATAATAATAATAATAATAATAATAATAATAATAATAATAATAATAATAATAATAATAGTGCTTCTCTGTCAATGGCTGATGCAAATCTGCACATGCGCCTCCATCGTCTCACCCGTGAGGGGAGTACGAAGAATTGACGATAGGCTCTAATGACACCCCCGCAAGGGCAGTTCCAACACTTCCAGACGGACCTGTATGTTCAATGAAAATACTGGTGGCACCGACGGGAATCGAACTGGCGACAGGGCCCAGATGGTAGAACTTGACCACTGGGCTATCACGGTGTCCAAATAATAATAATAATAATAACAATAATAATAATAATAATGATATAAGTATTATTAAAAAAAAAGTCAAGTGCTGAAGGACTATCCTGACATGCGGGAATTCCCATCCCAATCTAGATCCTGTTGCCCACGAGCCCCCCTACCCCATCCCCTGTTTTGCTTGGATCAGAGGCACTGCGTTGAAAGCGGGTTGACATTGCATGTGAACCCACACTACCACCTACACTACCACTTACACTACCACCTACACTACCACTTACACTACCACCTACACTTCTAGGACTTTCCACACGTATATGCACAGCAGGGCTGTTAGCGGCACTGCGGTTAACTTGGGGGGAGCGGCGCACAGGGCTCGCCAAAGACGACCCAAAACCTTGCGAAGGCGATGAAGGAGGATCTCGGCCAGCGTCCACGATGACAGACCCTCGCCAGCTTCACCAGCTCCTAGCACAACCATTATAGGCGATCGCGACCGGGGGGGGGGGGGGGAGAGAGAGAGAGAGAGAGAGAGAGAGAGAGAGAGAGATCTAGAGAGAGAGAAGAGAGAGAGAGACTTGGGGAGAGGGACCGTCGATGGGGGCATCGGGGTCGTACTCCACGACCGGCGCCGCGTCGGCCTGCTGCTGCCGTTCGCCGTCAGACTCGTCGTCGGTGCCCAGCTCCACCTCCTCAGTCTCCAGCTCGCGCGGTACGTCCTCGTCTAGGTCGCACTGATCGAACTTGATGTGGCCGATCTTCTCGTAGGCAAAACGCTCCCGCCAGCCGACGATGGTGATGTAGACGTACTCCACGGGGACCACGCGGCCGCGATTGTGGACTTCGTACTGCGCGATGATTCCACGGACGGCTGGCGGTAGGCGGAAGCCACCCTGCGCGTTGCGCACCACGTCGGCCGCCGTCAGCCAGGCTAATACAATCTTTCCCCACTCCCACGCCCCATCATAGATGCATCTCTCTCTCTCTCGTAGCTGGCGTTGAGCTCGTAGGAATAACTGTAGGGCTTGCGCGAGCGAATCCACCACGGGTAGAAAATCTCGCTGCGTTCCGACTTGCCGTCGGAGTTGCAGCAGAATTGCCACCCGTCGACGGATCGCAGCACCACCCTCCAGTTATTCCCCACCGAGGTTGGCCGCTCGGGAAAAATGATGACAGCCCCGATGTGGACAGTGGGAATGTAGTTGGCACGAGAGATAACGAGCTAGCAAACAGAGAGAGAGACAGAGTGTGTGTGTGTGTGGGGGGGGGGGGGTACCGACACACCGTAGGTGTGGCGCATTACGGTGCGCACTGAAGACCGCAGAAGGCAGACAATCATCTCCCATTGCGGCTACACAACAACAACAACAACAACAACAACAACAACAACAACAACAACAACACACACCACAAAAAAAAAGTTTAAAATTAAAAAAAAAAGTTTTAAAAAAAAACATGAGGGGGGGGGGGGGGGGAGGGGCTTACCTATTTGCAGTCGCTTCTTGGCACCAGGTGTTGGAAGCGCTTGAACCCGGCCCCTATTTCCCTCTGTGATTTGCGGAACATGGGCAGCAGGCGCCTATCTAGCGTGGCATTCTTGGTCTCTACCCCTAACTCTAACGAAACTATGTAGTCATAATTCCGCACCCCCACAACGTAGCTGTTGGGGGTGTCGCGGATGATGTGGGGCTTGACTTCGTTAACGAGCTTGCGGCTAATGGCCATGTTAAATGGTCATGGTGCTGTGTATTTTATTTCGCGAGTGAAGCTGGGCGCGCCGCTGTATGTTATGGCACGCGAGCGTGTTAGGTATAGCTGCCTGCGGGCGAGAAGAAGATGCATGGCAAGCTGTGAAGTGGTAGGCATGAGGCATAGGTTTTCACATGTAAGAGCAGCCGATTTGCGGCGTGGGCGTGGGCATGGGCGTGGCTCATGAGCGGCCATGTTCATGCGTTGTGTGGGTGGGGGGCGTGGGTAGGGGCGGGTGCGCGTGGCCGATTGGCCAGTCTTCTTGTAGAGTGCGGCCTGGGTCTTGTAAAAGGCCCTGACTGTGACGTCGTATGCCACGCCATGGACTTGCTTCGGGTGGGGGATGTTCCATGACCGGAGTCGGTCCAGCATCACGTTGAGCGCCAGGTCTTCCTCCACTTCCTCCACGATGGGGCTGAGGCTGGGGCCGAATTTGGAACAGAGGCCATCGTAAATCTGCAAACACAAGCAAAAAGCATGGGAAATAGGCCTAAAATGCAGAGGACACATAGTTCCAACAGTAGACAAGCACAACAGGGCATAAACAGCGAAAACAGAGACACACAACACATAGCAAAAGAAAAAAACAGAACATTTCAGAAAAATGAAAAATATAGTCAAAACAGTCAGATTTGACAGGCATAATGTGTGAAGAATGTGTTGTTTTGTGTTTGTTTCATGAACCCTATCACTAGGCATGGAGCAGGCAACATGTATTGTAATGTAGCATGTGTGGTTTGCTCAAACACACTTTAGCGCAATGAAACAGAAAAAGTAACAACAAGTATAAACTTCAAACCCCCCTCTCACATCGACAAGAAACACAAAATGACTGCAACCAAGCATCTTTCAACACCCCAACACCCACAGAGTTAAAACAAACAAAAACCAAGCGAAGGAGACAATGAGGGCGCGTAGGAGAGACACGAAAACAAACATGGCAGCACAGGACGAGAATGCCTGAAGTTCAGAGTCGGCAGGCACAGGCAAGGAATGAAGGGGGGACAGAGTTTTTGAGGCAAATCAGGCGAGCAACACTTGGAAACAATATGCAAGACAAAAATGCAAGAAAGAGCACAAGGAACGCATGGACAAGGAACAAATACAACATGGTGGGACAACCAAAAACGGTGGCAAGACAAAACACACCCAAACGCAGGCAGTTGGACAGATAAAAAAAAAGAATTGTAGGAAAGTGAGTGTAGGTATGTGGCAAGCAAGTAGGTTCAAGAATTTTGGAATTTGGTGAAGTGGGAAATGCAAAAACAGGAAGCAAAAAGCATGAACACAGCGCTTTGCTTGAGAGTGAATTCGCAAAAAGGGCCGGACAGCTGAAATGCATTGGAAAAAGCCACTCGGTTGTAGGCTTGAACCTGAAAAGTACGGTGGATTCCATGCAAACTTCAATTTGAGATTTTGCAAAAACTACTAAAAATATCTTGACACTGATTGCAGATTCTGAATCCGGGTGATCTGAAGAATTTATTTGTATATTTTTTATTATTTCTAAACCGGCGAATGGACTAAAGACTCCTAGGGGCGGTGTAAAAAATATATGCCCCCAACGATAGCTCGTAGAAAAGTCGGTAATACAACCAAACACAATCCTCAAAAATGAGAATGATGTCTCGTTGTATTAGCTCAGTGAAGCCAAAAAGGAAAACGGCAACAGACCAGCAATAAAATGGCATCAGGTCCAATCCGGACAAATAATACTGAAAGACAGGCTGGAAAAACTAGGTGCACCTGTCACCAGGAAAAGGGTACTTTTTATCGGTTATCCGGGGGGTGATGCCTACAGTACCCCCTCCCGATTTTATGACGGAAATAGCATTTTCGTCATACAACTTCTGATTTCTTTCTGCAAAATGTATGCGCTATGGAGTCATGCCACACAGCGCATCGACCCACGGATAGACCCTAAAATACGATATATATATATATATCCCCATACGGCACGTTAAAGCTGAGTCTCTAGCCATTCTTGTAAGGCAGTGTGAACCCCTTCCTTTCAACTTCTTTTTTTTGGCAGTATGTCAAGAACAAATGTATTTCTATTAAAAATACAAGCCATGGAGTGCTGTATTTTCCCCTTGATTTACTGATTAATTTTCATTATTAATAACATTTTTCACACTGCGATCGTAAATACATTGTCTTTTAATGACATACCCTTGTCTAAAGCGGATATCTTATAATATAGTACTAGGGGGCCAGTCCTAATAGCTATATCCGAAGTCGGGGTGTAAGTGCCCAACCCTGCGATACCGACACAAGTAGAGATTGACAGTGCACGGTATGACAGTATATAATATATCGTAAAAAAAATGGCTTAATGTTACCAGAGAACATTTCATTTTTGAGAACATCATCCTAGGGGTACTTGCAAAGGGTCATACTCAGGAACACCATCGCTCATTACACTAGCGATCCCCGTCTACGGTGTAGTATCAGTGTCGATCGACCTTTCGCACTCGTATGTTGCGATCGAACGCCAAGTTATATCACTGAGTCGTTTTAATATTCATAACAATAACTGATGATGCATGATCAAATCATGATAAGCTGCAGGCAATCAATCAGTTTATTAGTGACGCTTAGAGAAAAAAAATAATTTCTTTGTTACTGCCTTCGTCTTCTGGCGCGGATTTCTTTGCCTGGTGGAGGGCCACCAACAAAAGTCGGATCGAACTTTCTGTTCAAGAATGTCCCAGATCTTGTTAGGGATTTCTCAACACGGTCGCAGTAGACGATTACGATGACGACTCAGTCGATTACACCATCGGCGAAGTCGTTGCATTCCTCGACCGCGACCAGGTTAAACTTGGCATCGTTCTGCATGAGGATCCAGAGAACGAGGGAAACGACCTCGTACTAGTTCACCAGCTCGGTACGACCTCGGACAAGAACCCTCTCTTTCGTCCCATCTACGAAGACACGGAGGACAAATCTACTATCCAGCTACCTGGAAGCCCCTCCTCTTCGACACCACCAACGATCAAGTCGTTCATTGCCACATCGAGTGGCGCTCCACAAGACAAACAAAGACAAAGGCCGACTCCCGCCTACGTACTTAAACGTCTTCGAGCCTCTCATCACCGGCGAATCATTCCCACTGCACATCTTCCAGAAGGGTAAGCAAGCAGCATCGAAGGAATAGCCACCTCAACACTCTCAAGTGGGTTTTGCTCATCGTATCGGCTTCAGGAATCACCCGCCACCGCCCAGCGCTTTCCCACTTGGCACGCCATCGTCCCTAGACAAGCTACGCCACGACCAGAGTATCCCTGTAAGTCCTTGATCGCATCTTATGCCTGCAGGTCAACGATCATTATCATCGAACCTGAACACCTCAGTGACTATATCGGCATGGCATAATTGGTGCATTAAACTTGGTTCATCTCGGCTGTGCGATACATGGCCACCTAGCATGGCTCGACGTCAGCTCCCCGATATCAACGCATCGCTACTGCGCCTCAATTTTCTCAGTCCCGCTTCCGCATCCCGATATCCGGCCCCGGCTGATCTCCGTCTACAATGCGCTACACATCGACGCACTTCTTTTTCATCTTCCTCTGAGGTTTAAAGAGACCCATCTTTCTCTTTTCTCCTTTTCCTTTTTCTGAGACAAGTCACTGACACATCGTTAATCACTCATTCTGTACGCAGCTCTACTCAACCGTTAGGTCTGGGGGGGGGGGGAGCTATCAGCCTGAGCACTTTAACGACCGGCTAAAACCACTACCGTTGACATCTTACTGTTTTTGACCAGCCCGTTAGATTCTCCTCTGCACGACGTTTCGACTTCACTAACTAGTTTTCGATTTCGTTCAGGAATGACTTCAAACGATTTAATCAAAGTTTTTTTACAAAAGATTAACTATTGCCTTTTCCCCCCAATCTGTTACCTTTTCCCCTGATTTCCCGTGAACACGCATGTGCAGTAAATTTGTGGACAATGAAACAAACTCATGAGAAACGGCTGAGAAATCTTTCCTAAATGAACATTTTGATACTTGAACATATTAGTTGGACTTAGCCATCCTTCAAGTACTACACCGTCCTTTCATCTTCAAGTGTTACACCTCACCAACTCACAATCTACGTTCATCGTGTTCGTACTTTGCAACCTAAGTCTGCAAACAAGTAGAAATCTACATAAATAAACGAAGTAACCTCTCAGCTATTTACTGGTATTTTCGAGTGACCTGCTCTCTTTGAGTCAGGACTTTATGCAGCCACAGACTCTGACATTTTTAATAAGAGTTCGTTGTGTATTTATCCTTTGGGGTTGTATCGAAACTCACAAGTTTCTTCAGTTCAAGTTCTTTTTTCTGAGCCTGAGCTTTAATCTTCAATTTCTTTTTTAAAACTTCTTTCTTCTTTTTCAACTTTCCCCTTCGCTCCGGGCCTTCTCGTTAACGTTTCTGGGCTTTCAAGTTGTTCTTTTGTGCACTCTTTCTGGAGGCTTCGAGCTAACCCTAACGACTAAACTACTACAATTGGGACAGGACTGGCTTGACTTGTTTGCATTTGGAGAATTCGAGAGCGTGTTGCGGAAGCTGGATATCAGTGGCTGTCCACAGATCTATTCCCTGCCGGAAATGAGTGTTTTCAAAAATCTGAAGGAGCTGGACGTGCAGAACACCGCCATCAAGACACTCACTGGTTGCTTCGACTACGGGAATAAGGGGGCGGCCCTGGAGCGGGTCTGCTTTACGCTTGTGCAGGGCCGGGAGCGCCTGAGCGACTATCTACCGGCGAGTGTACATCCCAGAAACCTCGGAATCTACTTCCCCGCCGGGTTTGCTGACGATAGCAAAGAAGTTAATTTCTCCGGTATCGCCACTCTGTCGGGATTGGTTTCCTTGCGCTTCGTGGCAAAACGAGCGGGGGTAAAACTAGCAGAAAGTGTCTGGGCGGATATTGAAACAGCACTTTCCAAGAGTTTCGAAGACCTGACACTGGTGGGTATCCAGCTCGAGACGGCAAAAATCAAGCTTTTGCAGCGTTTCTCCGAAGTGCTAGTAAGCAGCGGAAGAACGAGGGGCTTCAATGCGTTGTGCCTACAAAATTGCACTTGGAACGGGCGTTCCCTCCATCGCTTTTGGTTCTGCTCCGCTACCGGTGCGTGTGTGTGTGGGAGGGGGAGGGGCGGGCTTTTCCCCTTCTCCTCTCAAAAAAGTATGAAGAGTAGACAACCGTTTCTTTCAACAAAAGTTTGACATAAGTCTTAAAACTTGGTGCCGGTAGGTTCCGGGGGTGAAGCATCCCCCATCTTTCGCTTGCCCCTTGTTTTCGTGTGTTTGTCTAAAAAGTCCTTGGCGACATACCGGTGCTGCCCTCGAGCGTCAATTGCTACTTTCTTTGCACTCAGCAAGTGCTATTTTGCTGGGAAGACTTTCCTGCAGATAGACAGGGGATATACACCTCTCTGAAGCCTCTTATACATTGGCTAAGATGGAAGATAACTGTTTTGTGCCCTCTAGGTGAGTAGAGTTCAGACTATAGCAGAGCATAAATTTTATTAAAAGTAGCGGCAAAACCGTCGAGAGAACGCTGCTAGTGTTTGGCTATCTGCTAGCTGCCTGACTTGGGAATGCAGTTTAGATTTAGTTTTTGCCAATTCTCGGGGGGCCGTTGTGCAGAAAGCGTGCATGCATCTGCAACTTCAAAGGCAGTTTTTCCTTGTATGGCTAACTCATACCGCGAGAAATTTTCTCCGCTGTCTTTGAATTGGCCATCACGACGCCCCGGATTCACAATCCGAAGTAGCTGGCAGGGCAACATAGCCCGAAGCACCTTTGCACTTTGTCTGATTGCGTGTTGGACAGGTAGGGTCTTGAGCGGTCGGGCTTGGAGCAGTTCGGTGACGCGCCCAGGCTTCCATTTGGCTACAACTCGAGGCAGCGCCTCGAGTATCCGACGCAGGCAGTGTGTGATTGCAGGCAGATCTAGCTCAAGCGTTGTCAGTCGTAGCCCTTCCGGCGGCGCGACTCTCTCTATGTCGAGCGTGAGTGCTTTGAGAAGATTAGAAACAGCGGTCGCGATGGGCAGGATTACTTTGTCCTGATCAAAAAGAGCAACAAAGCTGCCTGGTTGGTATTCTTGTTGGCAAATTTCCTGCAGATTGTATTATCGTAAAAGCTTGAGCAGAAGGCAGCGTGTGGAAAAGTCTGTCCGTTCGCACTCTTTCATCGTTTTCCAATTGGGACGGAGGTTGGGGAACGCCGCCGCAAACACAAACAGAGCTTTTTGTCGGCGTGCAATTCCTGCGCCACTGCTGGGTTTTGCGAAAAGAGATCGCGCTCCTCTTCAGTGAAAGTTCCGCTGGACAGACGCGCAGCCTCTGCGGCAATCTCTGCGTTTGTGAGCACAACCGCCTCCTTGCTTGTAACGGATGGGTCGGAATCTGCTGCGGGCTGTTGGTGCCGTGCTTCGTAGGCCACGAGCAGTTGCCGCTCGGTCTCTATGCGATTCGCCAGACGTTGGTCATTGGCGGCGCGCAGGGTTTGAAACAGTTCCTTTTGTGCCGTCCTGGCAGCCTCTTTATGCGCATCCAGCTGCTCTCTGTCATCCATGGATAACGCAGTCTCTTGCCATTCGTCCGGTAGTAAGAAATCGTGCAGAGTTTTGGTGGGCGGGAGGCGAAGCTGAGAGTAGTCTACAAATGCGGGCGAGTTAAGACCCATTTGCCGGAGGAACCAGAGAAGCTCGCGCAGCGCATGGTTGCGACTGCGTGCTGCAGCGAGTGTGTTAAACGAAGCGCAGAGCGCAACCCAGCGATCGGCTTTTGACCAGGTCATTCGGTCTCTCGAGAGGACCTGGTTTGCCCACTCGCTGTGAACACCAAACACTTGTTCCACAAAGAGCGTGTAAGTCTCTTCAAAGTCGATGCTTTTCCGGATCTGGGCTAAGGTGTCGGGTCCCCTGGATGAGTAGGATTTGGGACGTGACACACAAATGTGCCACTGCTGCAGGCGTAGAAAACGTACTCGCCCCGCCATTTGAATATGATTTAACATGGGTACTTGGTTGTTATTGATGTAACTGAACATGGCAGAGAACTGTTGGGCGGAAAAGTCAAAACCCACTGTTAATACTGACATTAAGATCACGACATCTGCTTGCATCCATTCTTGCACAATTTGTTCATGCGTGCGCTTAAAGTCGGCAAGACGCTCGCTAACTTGGTGATAAAGCAAGATTTTTATCCCTATGAATCTTGATTCCAATCTCCGCTTGAGCAGGCGGGCTTGGCGCTTGGTGCCATGTGCAACTGCCACGCGTTGTCCCCTGGATAACGCGAGCTCAAGGGATCGGTGGATACTCTTGGAACCCCGGTGGATAAAGACGTCGCGCGCCATGTGTGTGGTGTGCTTGTTGATATAGAAAATAGTGTTTTGGGGCGTGGCACGGCCCCCGTCGGTCCATGTATCATTGAACTCTCCAGGGGTGGGGGGCGCGTTCAGGATTTCCTGTAAAACGCGAATAGTTTTCTGCCCTAAAAAAGCGTCCAGGCCAAAACGCAGCGGCTGCTGCGGAGGACGGACGCAAAAATACTGGCGTTTCGCTGGTTGTACTCGCCCTGGCACAAACCAGCTGTCACGTTGAAGAGCGTGCTTTCAGACTCGTCCAACACGACTAAGTCAAGGGGCCTTTCTCCGAGCAGCTTGTGTAGTGATTCGTATTGAAACACGACTTTATTGGGGTCCCGCGTTGTTCGCGCCCGCTTCTTTGATCCTTTGGGTAAGTCTTGGTAGAATGCTATCTCGATGCCCGCCTTTTTCAACTCCAACTCCAGCCGGTGGTGCAGGCTGACATTGAAGGTTATCCTGGGGCCTATCATAAGACAGCGGAACGCTTGGTCCCGAGATCGGCGCAGCTTGGACAAGGCTTGTAGCTCTTGCGCGGAGAAGAAGTCGTCTGGGTTGTGACACTCGATACCCAACAGAAGGCGGGCTAACGCCTCTGTCTTGCCGGTCCCCATGCAAGCACGCAGGAAGACCAGCCGTGCCCCTTCGGGCAAAGCTAACTTGCGCACCCAGCGCGAGTCATATTCCACATACATCGCCTCTGTGCCCCGCCCATCTTCGGTGCCAAAGTCGTGTGCCTGCTCCCCGCCCTCATAGACCTGGTTTTCGAAATGTGGAAAAAGAAAGCGGAAACCGCCCGGCTTTTGTGCGCGCAGCTCGGCTTCGGCGATGACCGACGCCGACGCGTCGGGTGGGAGTTCGGGGCGGCGGCACCGGATGGGTGGGTCGGTCAGACGACGTTTCTTGCGCCTGGGCGGTTGCACGGGCGCTGCCTTCAATTCTTTTTCCTTGGCCGCTGCCTCGCAGGCCGCGCACTGCTGTAGCCACCAGGCATAGTCGTCCCGGCAGATGCGCCGAGTCGCGTCCCTGCAGTCAGGGCAAGCCACGACGAAGATGTCCGAGTAATGGAATCGCGGGCGGGGGGCGGGGGCGGCCTGGTGGCTGGCTTCTTGCTGTTCTTCCTCCTCTGGCGCTTCTTCTTCTTCAGTTCCTGCGTCGTCGTCCTGACGGTTCTCGTGAGGGTCGTGTTCTGTGCCATCGCTATCATCGTCATCGTCGTCTGCTGCGGCCGCCTCTGCGCCAGGTCGCGCCTGGAGGCGGCGGCCTGGGGACTGGCGGAGTGAACCGGCGACCTGGATGTGCTGTAGGGTCATGTAACATTGCTCGGGCCAGCCCGCCTCTTGTAGAAGTCTCTGCAAGTCACTGAAATGCGAGGAGACCAGATAGGGCAATAACTGTGCCTCGAGCGCAGCTCGCTCAAAGGCATTAAGATCTCCCGCCTCGGGGGGGCGCCCTCCCCCCTCTGCCAAGGGGTCGCAGGACTCCGCGCTGGTCTCTCCCGCTGTGTCATCCGATTCGAATACGGGTTCTTCGTCGTCTTCCTCACTCGGCATGACCGACGAAGAAGACGATGAAGACGAGGGGGAAGAGGAGAAGTTGCTGGCAGTTCCAGCCGTCTCAGCATCATCGTCTGCCATGTCGCCGCCGTCGGAGGTATCCGTGTTGCTCATCCTGTCACCGACGTCGACAGGGTCATGGACACCAGTGGAGCTGCTGGAACTGCTGGAACTGCTGGAGGAGCTCGAGGAGCTCGAGGAGCTGGAGGAGCTTGAGGAGCTCGAGGAGCTGGAGGAGCTGGGGGAGCTGGAGGAGCTGCCTCCTCCTAGCAGCTGGCCGCGTTGCTCTGCCCAAGGCTTAAACAAGTTACCGATCATGACAGATTGCTGAGCCAAATTGTGGGCGGCGCGGCAACGTGTGCCATGACACCGATAGAAAACGTTTCCGCCCGCCCCGAGAACGAGATAGGCGTTGTTACCCCTGTGAAACATAGCTTCCTTCTGTTCAACCACAGAGGTAACAACGCTATCGCTCCCAATGGCGTTGGTCCTTGCAGCGCGGCGTCTGCGCTGCACCTCATGGAAAAGGCACAGGCGCCCCTTCCTATCCCGAGCCGTCCGAATTACAAAGAATTGATTGCCTGTTTTTTGGTCCTGCCCGACCGACAGCCGGGAGGTTCTGTCGCCCCACTCCGCCAGCATCAGCCTAAGCTTTTTGAGAATCGGCTGTTGATTCTCATGAATGATGGCAGGGGGGACAGCACGCGCGGTGCCTGCTCCAGCCCCCGGAGCAGTACCGGTAGCACCACCTCCAGGCCGAGCAGCAGCATGCCGCGCGGCTGGAGGTATAGTGCTGCCGGGCACATAGACAGTGGCCAGTCCGCGTCGAGAGTGATTGGGGCAGTGCACCAACCAATCTTCGTGGTTAGGCAAAGGATGTGGTTGTGCACCGGCGCGCAGGAGGTCAGGTACTTTCTGCGACCCCGGGACCCGCCAACAGCGGTTCTTGCTGTACACAAGAGGGTCTATGATGCTGCCCGTGTTCTTTGGATGTTTATAGAGAGGCAAGCTGGCATCAATGCGAAGCTCCAGGACCAGGTCACTCAGCTCGCTACTAGTCTAGCGTCTGAGCCCCCGCCTTTCCCTTCGGCCCGCGCTAGCGGGCTGGTCAGTGTGCTGGTAGTAGTCGGCGCCGAAAACGTGGTGGTGACGGTCGACGCGGCGTGTGTGCACAGCCCGCTGGTGCGGGCTAGAGGGGAAAGCAGGGGGGTCTCGGGGGCAGCATGCCCCCCGGCAGCATGCCTCCCGTGGGAAGGAGGAGATCCTGCGTGCGTGTTGAAGCTGTGGTCCCGCAGAGGCCGGGGGGCAGACTCTCTGTAGGCGTCGGGCGTGAGCCATAGCCGTTGGGCAGTGTGCATGTTTGTTGCATGAGCCAGTGTTTGACGAAACCACCCGCGTCGTGGACGTTGTCAAAGACAACGTTGGGAAAAGCGACATGGAACGAATTTTTGTACCAGCCCCTCCGCAGGGCCGACCCAGGTCGTTGGTGTGCATTTCGTCGGCGCCCGGCGAGGCTAGGCCGAACTGGGCGAGGGCCGCGCGCACGGCGCCCTGCAGCGCGCGCAGACGCCGTGCGGCGCTAGGGTCTGCCTCCCCCTGCGAGTACTACTCTAGGTCAAAGTAGAGGGCACACTGCCCCTGTATGATGACGAAGAAGCTGCGCTCCATCGGGTTGACGCAGCGGTATATGTCTTCGTAAAAGGTCCGGGGGTCCGGACAGGAGCCGAACAGGTGGCGCTCGGACAAGCTGGGCCGCCCTTGCGTGTCTGGGG